>JAUMJK010001909.1:0-32733 GCA_033558105.1 Coccyzus lansbergi | reverse complement strand
CGTCGCGCCTGAGGCGAAGTGGGCGGTGGCGGCAGTGGCGTCGGGACTACATCTCCCGCCGGGCCCAGCGCGGGGTGGGTACAAAGCGGGCGGGGCCGCCCGGCAGGTGAGCGCTGCAGGTGAGCGCCTAGGATGGGGGCTCTGACGCGCTGGAGCGGCAGCCCAGCCCTGTCCCCGCCGATTCTCCCCACCCCCCACCCCCCCCCTAAAGTTTTCCCCACTATCTCCTTCCTTCCTCCCCGTCCTCTCTCCCTGTCCCCCCCCTCGTTCTGCCAGTCCTCTCCCTTCCTCGTCGTCGCCCCCCCTTCCTCATCCTTCTCGTTCCCACCATAGACCGTCCTGGGAGCCACGATGCCTTTCCCCAGCTCCAGCGCAGACGATGCCTTCGACTACCTCTTCAAGATCATCCTGATTGGAGACTCCAACGTGGGGAAGACCTGCGTAGTTCACCGCTTCAAGACGGGGCAGTACAACGAGAAGCAGCAGAACACCATTGGCGTTGACTTCACTGTGCGCTCCATGGATATCGACGGCAAGAAAGTGAAGGTTGGTGGCTGGAGAGGGAGCCTGGGCTGCACGGTGGGAGCGCCTCTGCCCCTCTTCCCTTGCCTGGTGGGATACACAGCATCTCCTGCTCAGTCCTGCTGAAGACAGAAGGCAGAAGGCAAAAGCAGTCTGCCTTTCCAACCAGGGGTATTGCTGAGGGGAGCTCTCTCTCAGGGGTATGCCCTGCAGGAGGTACTTGCCCTAATTTGGACACCCGCTCCATGTTGTGGCTTCTCTTGATCTATGTGTGGAAAGGGCTCACCCTTTATCTGTAGGGAGTTCTTCAAAAGGTGGCTCAGGTTTGGAGGGAAAATCTTCCAGTATGCAAATGTTACTCTTTGATGTGTGCTTGATCGAAGGGAAGATGAATACTTGTAGGACAGACACCAGAAGAAATTGCTAGCTAGGACTTACCTCCGTGTGTAGATGAAGGTTCAGATGCCTGCCCTTTACATAGCTTTGCTCTGCCCAGCCCTGCATCAGGGCTTCTTGTCTGTCTTTTCTACCAAAAACCTCTAATGTTCTCTGTTTTTTAGTACAGTTGTTGAAAGTGTGTTTCTTAGCCTCTCTATAATGATGAGTTTGCCTTTGCAGCATTCTCTTTGGTCTGTGTAGGTTGTCTTTACAGGCATGTAAATGTTTCTTCTGATCTAGAGAGGGCAAAGCCATAGTACGGATTGGTCAAGTGACCTGGGACTGGTCTAGCTGCCTTGTTAAGAGCTTTCGAAAGCATGGATGCTGATGGCAAACACTTACGAAGCTGCATTTGCCAGTCGTTACAACTTCTATCCTTTCTCTTACAGATACAGGTGTGGGACACAGCTGGTCAAGAACGCTTCCGGACAATAACCCAGTCCTATTACAGGAGTGCCCATGGGGCCATCCTTGCCTATGACCTTACTAGGAGGTCCACGTTTGAATCCATTCCTCACTGGATTCATGAAATTGAAAAGTATGGTGCTGCAAACTTGGTCATGATGTTAATTGGTAGGAGTCTAATTTTAAATATTTACTGTATAGGGTTGGGGTTTTTTAATACATGTATAAGCTTCCCTCTTCCTTTTTTCCCCCACTACTTAAAGCATCTATAAAGGGTGTGTTAAAGAAGAATGCAGTTATAATTGAAATAGATCAGAAATTGTAGCAATTTGTCCTAAGCCTAGGAAAGTCACAACCTGGTCATGAAACCTGGACCAATCCTGTTGCAGGCAGTGAAACCTTTTCCCTTGTTCCTTTCCCACTGGAATAATGCAACAAACTTGCTAGACAAACTAGTCTAGCAAGCAGTGACTGCCTTACTGAGCTTAGAATTGCAGTAAGTCTGACCATATAGTCCTGATGCACAGGAATTTAGCGGTTCAATAATTCAAGACGAAGGGGAATGCACAGCGCAATTCAACTCCTTGTTCTCATCTTTCCTCTCTGTTCTTCTGATATGTGTGCGCATTGCTCTGTAATGGGATTCCGATCAGGTAAGGCAGTAGATGGGGATGTGGCTTTTTGCAGAGTATAAAGTAGTCTGATAGCATTCCTCCTCCTCCTTGTGTGTTCCACGAACGTTCAAGAAATTTTGCCTCTTGAGGGAAGGAACAAGTAGAAGTTTCTGAGAATGGGGCTGGTAGGAAGCAATGAGGTTCTTCACCTTTGTATTTCAGGTTATTATAGTGCTTCCCTCCCTCAGGGAAGAAGCTGCAAGTGAGAGAACCGGTGTTGTAAAATGACGGAGCTTTTGTTTACATTCCACTGCAGCACTGTGCTCAGAGCAAGGCACGCAGCTGCAGCAGCCCAGACTGTCTCTGCTCTTGAGGACAGGTAGCCACAGCACAGCAGGCATGAGACCAAAGCTTCTGCTTGTGCTCCTAGCAAATTACTCCTTCTGCCCTGGTGGTTGTTCCTGTTCTTCCTCTTGAAGAACCAAACAACAAATTCTGACCCACGTGTAATAGAAATGAGTAAGGAGGTAGGGGGGGAAACAAAACAACTTTGCTGAACTTTGGTAGAGATTTTCCAACTTTTCTCATAGAATGGTTTGGATTGGAAGGGACCTTAAAGATCACAAAGTTCCAACCCCCCTGCCAGGGGCAGGGACACCTCCCACCAGACGAGGCTACCCAAGGCCTCATCCAACCTGGCCTTGAACACCTCCAGGGAAGGATCATCCACAGCTTCCTTGAGCAACCTGTGCTAGTGCTTCACTACCCTGATCGTGAAGAATTTCTCCTAATGTCTCACCTAAATCACCCCCCTTCCAGTGTAAAGCCATTCCCCCTCATCCTATCACTACAGGCCCTTGAAAAAAGTCCCTACCCAACTTTCTTATGCCCTTCAGGCACTGGAAGGCCACTATAAGGTCTCCCCAGAGTCTTCTCTTCTCTTGAATCTGAAGAGCAAGACCTATCTATGTGTGTGGTGGGGGCTGGTTGTTATTGTTGTATATTTTTAAGAAATAATTTTTCAAATTGGTAAAAATAAAGCTTTTGTTATGGATCCAGCTTGATGCTTTCTTCCAAAGCTGGTGCTGTTTGCTGTACTTACAGGAAGCCTTTGTACATTTAATTACATGAGTCATGTTATATTCTGGTACAAGGTTGAAAAGTTTAACTTCCCCATCAGGAAATCAAGGAGGCAAATAACCCTCACTAAACTGTGTATTGGCAGGAGTTGTGGTTTTCTTTTGTGAGTTTTTAGGGGGGATTGAGTTTTTTCCCTTTTAGAGAAATGGAAAGGGACTTAATGGGAGGGGAGCTAGCTTTTATGTGCTTCAAGTTCAGGATTGGGAGTCGATGAAAGGCTGTCTTGAAACTCTGAGTGTAGACTTCAGCCAGGTACTGCATGTACCAGAACTGGTGGTAATTCAAATTCCATGCATGTTGCAACTACTTAAAATACCTTTGTATATTTAGCTGAGGTGTTTCATGATTTCAGACAGATTTTGATTAAAACGCTTTGAGGAAAAGATTGTACATGCAGAAACTTCTTAAGGATACATTTTGAGCATTAAGGTAGCTGGTACAACTGCTTGCCTTTTTTGACACCATGTCAAAATGACTGACTTCTATAAATAGGTCATGTTCAAATCTGATTAATAGTTGAGAAGGTTCTTCCAGCATTTTGGTGGGGATTTTTTTTAGATCTGCTTTAGACTAATAACATTCCAGATCTTGAGAGCTGAGCATCTACTTTGAGATGTGTCAAAGTAGCTTGACAATAGCTTAACACATGTGGCTTCCACTGAAGGTGGAATAAACCTTTATAGGACATTGCTTTGGTTTACCGTGTTCAATCACTACAGCTACAAGATTTCCAAGATCTTTTTTTTTAATATATTTAACTTAAAGGCTATTTAATGGTTAAAAATACTAGAGAATATGGACAAACAGTTTCTTCCAAATTGTCTTCTGGCACAACTACCTACAGCAAATAATTAGATGAACACAGGTTTTGGTTTTGGGTTTTATGAAACTCATTTGATCTCATATGATTTTAGCTGCAACTTTGATCCACATTCTGTGTTCACGGTTTTGATGTGCTTACATCTTGTTTTTCTAGTCATTCTTATTCCCGATATAATTCTATTATTAAACAAAATAGAATTAATGTGTTGCATTTGAAGATGAATCTTGGAGAGACTAAATTCCTGGATTATCTCTTTGCCTTATTTTAAGGGAACAAATCGGATTCACTGGATAAGCGCCAAGTCCTGTTTGAAGATGCCTGCACGCTAGCAGAGAAGCACGGGCTCTTGGCTGTTCTGGAGACATCAGCGAAAGAAGCTCAAAACATAGAAGAGGTGTTCACGTTAATGGCTAAAGAGCTAATAGCCCGAAATACCTTACAGCTTCATGGAGAGAACCCTCCGAACAGCATCTATCTTGATTCCAGGCCAGTGATTGCCAGCCCCAGTGTGGAGAAGACCCAGTGCCTCTGTTGAAGGGAGATTTCGGGAAGAATTTGGAAGTCATTATTCTTCTGAGGCTGTTTGACATAATTTTATTCAGATGATGAAAGTGCTCTGTGGCCTCAAGCCATCTCTCTTGATATCTCTGCCTTGCAGTTTGGCTTGTAAGTATCTTCGGAGGATGTAGTTGTTGTTGGTTGCTTTGAACAAGGCAGCTGATAGCTCTGAAGTTTGTGTTAGACCTGAGAGGGCTTGTGAAGCTGCCAGCCCTTGCCTTAACCAAAGAGAACTGTAAAAATTATTGCCTTTCATCATATCCTTAAGTGGTTTTCTGGCTGTGTCAGAAGAGAAATTTGCACCAGAGCTCCAAAATGATTTGACCCTTCTAAGCTATGTTGTTCTAGTGCAAGCACTTTACTCTTTGCCAGTAGCTTTAAAAAGTATGACACGTGCTAGGACAGCACTAACCCACTCCACTGCTGCTTAAACTTTCCTTCAGGGGCCATCCTGATGGCAGGCACGTAGCTACCCATCCCAAGGAACTTACTAACCTTAGTGAAAGAGTATATGGCTTTACATCTGTACTAATTTCTTTTCCAGGCAAACGTGGAGACTTCTTTGGGGTTTTATAGCAGGCAGAATATGATCCACTAGGGTTACAGCCTTCTCTTCCTGGAGTGAGAAAAGTTGTCTTTCACTTTGCTCTCTATAAGAATTGTTTCCAGTAGCAATCTCTGTCTTGTTACATAGACTGGCTAGGACGAGTAGTGAAGTTTCCAAGGTATCAGTAAGGGCCTAAATCACTGCTAGGACTTTATTGTTTCTCCCCCACCTCAACCTTCTTTGGATGAGCCAGAAAGCTACCCCTAGGCAAGGGTATGTGTTACTGCTACAGAGACTGAACACCTTGGTAGCAACATCGTTTGTATCACTCCCCTCAAATGCAAGTTGTGCTACTAGGGGTTCACTTCTGTGCACTAGAATTGAATGTAGGGTTTGTTGTTGTGGGTTTGGGGTTGGTTGTTGGGGTTTTTTTCAGTAAATGGAAATGGAAGAAGGAGTTAAAAAATATTATGTAGAGGTAGTTTTCTTTTTTTTTGACTGCGGTCCACCTGTACCTGCATCACTTAGGTAGTTACTGTTAAGTCAAGAACTGGAACTCGCATTCTGTAATGATAAAATATAGTCTGGACTTCAGGTAAAGAAGCCCTGGGAAGGCTGTCAAGCAGCTAGCTGATCAGAGAGCAATCTACCCATCTTCTACAAGTTCTTGACAAGTAGGGAAAAAAGTTCCAGTATTTCTGGAAAACCTGTTCTGAGAAGCACAAAAAATAAAGCAGAATGAATTGTTTATTTTTAGTCCCACAACTATTTCTAATATTATTGATGCTCCCTCTAGCCAGGTTCTTTGCTATCACATATGAAGAACGGGTTAATTCAGTTATGTGTAAACTGAGGGAGAAATCTTCAATGGTAGTTTCCAATCATTCTGCTATACTCTACTGCAGAGAAAGCTTCACCTTCTTCAGGCATCCTTTCTGACTGATCTGTTTACTTTTTAAATCTTTGTCTTGATTTGCCACTAGCCTAGCAGCTGCATTTCAGTTTGTGTAGCTAAGCAACAGTAAACACCCCAGCCTTTCCAAGTGGCTGAACAAATAGCAGTCCAGCTTCCAAACAACTAGTTTCTATGCCTTTTTGCACTAAGAAAATAGCCGTATGTGAACTTAAGGTTGTATGTTTGAAGCCCAAACTACTCCCAGTAGTAGTTTGTAATATAGCAGTTGTTACTTTTTTTACTAGTATCCACACTTAAACTGCTAGCAAACTTTGTTTTGTTTCAGATAGACCAGAGATGGCGTTTCCAGCAAACACTAATCTTTCAGGAGATCTTAATGTGTGTTTATCTCCAATTACAAGCTTTCACTAGGCAAGAATTAGAGGATCTTACCAGCAGAGTATTAAAATTTGTATGGCTCATTTCGTTTAGTGCCTTAATGAGAGATTACTGTACAAAGTAATTTTGCTGAACCTCAGTGTGGAGGCTGCTGCTCCCTCAACTGCCCAGCAGTGCCAGGTTACAGGGCTTTTGCTTCTCTTGTTGAGCACACAGGGAGCTACTTACAGAGTTAGCTTTTCCTTGGGAGAACAGGTTTGTGACTGTGCTTTGAGTGCTTTTTGTACATCGTTCCTTCTCCTTTAGCAGGTGTAACAGGCTCCTTACTGCACTTTCAAGAACCTGCTCATAATTACCTGCCTCTTGTGGAACTAAACTGGGAGTGTGACCTCTTCTGGCTGATGGTTTGGCATCTTCCATAAGCCCTTTGGGCAGCTACACCAAACGGCTTCCATAGAGCCATTTTTTAAGCTGTGCTTATGTGAATGAAGAACAAGCTGCAGCAGGTGCAGTTGAAGACAGCTCTTCAGAGTGTGTATTAGCAGGCAGTGTTATTCATGTGGTAATACGTGAAGAAAGCTATAAACAAAACTAACCCCTTTTATAGCATGTTATTCTAGACTGGGACGTAGCACCCAAGAGACTAAAAAACAGGCACAGTGTGACTTCTGCAGATAAACTGTCACATTTTTATCAACTTGGAAGCAGTATCTGAATCTTGGCTGCTGCACATGACTTGCACTAGTGCCATGAGACTGAAGCAGCACCTATTGATGTAACAAGGCAACAAAAAAACCCCTACAAGTATTTTGGAAAGCAGCAAATCCTTGACACCTCTCAGAAGGTGACTGGCTTAAAAACAAACATAACTGCAGCCCAGTGATGTGGAAGGCACATGGTGCAGCCTGTGCAGTCAAGCTTTTCTTCATAGGTAGTAGACAGGCTCTTGCTGACAATAGCTGAGGTTCTTATCTAATCGTTCCAGTTAATATTTAAATATAGTTGGAAAGGAATAAAAAAAACCCCAATGTTCAGGCCCTGACCAGAGGTAGAGAACTGTATGCTGGAGCCTTCTTTCTGGAAGATGCATCCCATGCTTTTGGACCTGGAGCTGCCACTGAAGCTTCCCCCACCCAGGTGGGTGCTCTGTTTCAGTGCACTCTATGGCACTGTTTAGAAGTGCCCCCTTCCCAGCCGTGGGCTGCAAGCAGGCAGACTTCCACATGCCTCAGTTCCCTGAACACTGGTAGGTGTCCCCAGCTGGTGTGGGTCTCCCACAGGCAGGGGGGCTTTCATACTCCTGAAGCCATTTTCAAGCACCTCTCAAGAAAGCCTGTTAAGGACTGGAACTACACCAGGCAATGCTGGGATAACAGAGTCCTTTGAGAGTAGCTTTGTGCAGGTTGAGTGCCCCTTTTGACTTCACCTTTCAAAAGGAACTTCCCTTGCCACAGCTGCCTCCATGAACAGGACTGCTCAGTACAGTTCTCACTGCCACCTCTGTCTAGTTTCGGTTACCTGAAGCAAAGCTCACCACAACTATGGTTCAATAATGCCGCTCTAATCTAATGCTAGATTAGAACTGACTTTGTAGCAGGGCAGTTGTTCTCTACCATGCAGTCTTGTATTGTTTCTCAATCGTAAGGGTCTACATGTGGATTCCCTCTTGTTTTAAGCTGCTGCAGCATTAATAATTCAGTCTGTAAAACTTTTGATCTAAACACCAGGCACTCCATACCTCTGAAATCTACTTGGTAACAGGAAAGTCACTTTATTTCATCATACACACCATGTCTCCCCTCAGCAAGATTCCAACACAGCTTAATCTACAAGTGGGGAAAAGCTGAGCTATCACGATTTGAACTAAAGCAGCAGGTTGTAAGAAGCACTCTCTGCTTGTATGATCACATTCAGACCAAGTGGAGGGGGCAGCAGGCACTGATTTTGCACTTACCCCAAGATACAAAATTTTATCTTAAACCATCTGTATGTATTCTTGCACAGGGAATAAAGGCACTTCAAGTGAGAACAGGCATCTTTTTCTAAAGATTTTGCTAGTGGAAGCTTACATGGCCTCTATATCTCGTTCACTTTGACACTACACTCCTTGGCCTCTTCTGTACCATAGGTATTTGCTTAAAGAAAATGTAGCACAGCTGAAGTTATCGCCCTCCATGCTTTTTACATTAAAAGTTTACCTTAGTTCTACTGAACTTATTCCAGTTCTTGCAGGAAAATCACAGCAGCCTACTCATATACTTCACTCATTTCTAAGGCCCTGCTCTTTTCAGGCATTCCAGCTTGCAAGGCGGGGGTGGGAAATCGCAGTGCAACAGGAAGCTCAGGAACAGGCCTGCCACTGGCAAAGATTCAAACTACAAATGACACATAGCAGTACTGCTTAATGACAAGCATAGACAGCTCTTTAACTCACAGAACAAGAACCACAGCGTGCTTCAAAGCATCTTCTTGTCACCCTGCAGCTAAACAGAACACCCTCCACCGGCAAGCAGCTTATCTGTGTGTTCTCAACTTCCCCTGCAGTGCGTACAGAAACAAACTTTAGAAGCAGCAGCACTCGGCCTTGTGCCACATGTACACTTAACACACAAAGTGACCCTCGTATGAAGGAAAGTCAAGGCATGTGCACTGACTGTTTCACTACCTTTCTGCGTCTCGCCAGAACACATCTTTGTTATACTTATGTTTGAATGCAGCTTTCTAATAGGATGTTAAAAACCTCTGAGGAAGAAAGGCCAGTTCTACTTTAAAGCCTTTTATTGATCTGTTTCTTCGTATCGCAGTTTTAAAAATCGTTTGTGCAAATTAAGTTTGAATCCATTTTTCCCTCTGTTACTTGACTCTGAAGGGAAAAAAACCGCAACAAACCAAACATGATTTAGACTGTTCAGTTAACTTTTTCTTAGTTCTCTCACATTGCATCTGAACGTTTTTAGTAGTTTACTTCTAACTTTTTGTATTTCTGGAAAAGAATGCTTCTTTCTGAACACGCAAAGGCTTTAAGCAGCATGTGGATTCTCAGGAAGCTGCCTGCAGCAATGCTTGGCCTTGCTGTCCAAACAGCATTATGGCAGGAAACCATCAATAGTTTTGTACCTGCAACTGACTTTGTTGAGGACAAATAAAATTAATACCGTGGTGTAGAACTTACTTCTGCCAAAGCAAGACATCTCTGTTCCCACTAATGGCCCCAGATATTGCTTCACCAGCTCAGCATCCCAGCTGTCTGTTCAGGTGGCTCTTCACGTTACAAGCTCCTTGTTGGAAAGGTTACAACTAAATCAGAAGTTCCATGTTAGCGTAACACAATTCTGCAGGAGTTAAGAGGAACACACACACACAAGTTTCAAACTGAAAAGAATAAACAGATTTCTTATTTCATTTTTTGATTTTTTTTTTTTTTTATTTGGGAAAAGTGCTTCTTACAAAAGGCAACTTCAAAACAATACATTATTGACTTCAGAACAATTTCTCATTCCATTTAAAAGTGAAAGGAGAGGCAGTCTAGGGGACAAGAGCAGCAGGAGAACAGATCACGGGGCATCCACGAGTCAATAAAAAACAGCAATAATGTAATGCAAGGTTAAAATTCCTGCACTGGGGCTTTGGTGGCAAAGTAATTTCTCAATGCAAATTACAGCCAGAAACTGCATGATTGCTTTTGTAAGCAGTAACTCACATAAGCTGAACAGCTTCACTGGCAGCCTGCCCAACCCAGATGCCACAGGGCACATGGACCCTGAACCAGCCAAGAGGCACAGCTATTTCCTAGTGAAGCTCCAAGCTTAGAGGGTTACGTCAAGTTCTAAAACTTATAGAGCAATAAAGCTAAAAGGGCCTCTCTGGTATTACTCTCATTCTGCCTTGGCTAACCGGATTTATGCTCCTGGACAACCCTAATGGTACTCATGAAAGAGAGCTGGTGTACCAGGGAATATCATTATTAAGTTAAGCGATAGTTAAAATCACTGCCACAGACTGGGCTGAGACCGCTAAACTAGTTTCATGTCCAATTGGAGGCTAGGCTTCATGCACCAAGAGGGGATGAAAGACGCTTTTGTCATTTTTAACTTACAGAGTCTCCCCATCCTAGAGGTCCAACTCTACATTTATCTGTATATACACATAGAGAGTTCTCCTTTCACAAAGACATTTTCCTTTCATGCTAAACACAGTAAAAACCCAGAACGTTCACACCTGGTTCTGGTTACACAGTAGTTATAATGTGCAAGTAAACAAGAGACCAAAATCACAAATGAAGATGTGTACATGAGGGGGCTGGAACGGAGCTGATGCCAGAAGAAGTATTTGTATCTGGCCTGAAGTCAGAAGTATTGGTACAAAGACAGAAAAAAAAAAAAAAAAAAAGGCCATCAGCCAATTTACATCCCCACTGCACGGCCACTGCTCATTTTTGTATCTGGGCTCTTCAAAACGAGTGTGGTAGACCTGTAAACACTTTAACCCTGGAATTGGGTGAGCTCTGTTGGGTACACATATGAAGCAACAAACCTAAGCTAACTGTTTGACAGTTAAATTTATTTTTACAAAAACTAACATTTTAAAGATTTATTTCTTGTTATTTGTTTAAACAGAGGAAAAACAACACTCCTGGGGTGGGAGGGGATGGGAAAAGACAGACCCTGGGTAAAAGTTATTACAACAGCACCTGGAATTGATTGGCCTGCCTAGGAGAAACACAGGCACTGCCACAACACCACAGGTAATAGCTACTGCCTGAAGCCAAGACAACAGTCCACACTCCACTGACAGGTGCTATAGATCCAAGTCGTAATAATCTTCCAGCTCATCATGAAACAAGTCCCACTCGTCCTCGGAATCTGTTAGCTCATCATCACCTCCTGCTGCCAACAGCATAAGCAACATCTCACCAAGCTCAAAGGTCACCACCTCATCCTCATCAGTTTCAAATGGATCACCATTCTCTCGCTCCTCAATGAACTCCCAGAACCGATTCCTCCGCTGGGCCTGCAAGGGGAACACAAATATTTCACCAGGTGACCAAACAGTACAAGCTAGGAGTCCTCCCAGAGGCTGACAAGGTTCAGCCCCCAGCCTGCTTTCTGACATGCAAGAAACCACATTCTTCCTTCAGGGAGACACTGACCTCCCACAGAATTTACCCTTACACGCCTCTGTTAACACTGCCCAGTATTTCTCCTTCAGTATGTTGGTAAAATTTAGGAAATTCACTCTTTCCGTCTTGGTCTCTAGCATTCATAGACTCCATACCACTGCCTCCTTCAAGTTCACCATTACAGAGGTCTGTCAGAAGTAAGAGAGTCAACATTTCCCTGTCCTCTTCTCAAGGCAGCCGATTTAATATACAGTCCCTGCACAGAAAGGACAAAAAATAACAGCACTGACCCGGAATCTACTTGATGTTCCCACTTTGGGTCTCTGTGGCTCCTCTTGGCGGCCATCAGGATATGCATGTTTGTAAAAACAGTTCCCTCCAAACGGACAGCTCCCACGGCCTTCATCAAAATACCTGCATGGCTTGTTGCTGGAAAGGAAAATATCGCAACCCTTACTCACAGCAGACCCCAACCAGACTTCAGAATTGCATTTACCTGTAGTCCAAAATGATCTCAGTTACCATTTGGAGCTGAAGGTGTTTTGTCAGTGCAACACCTACATGCAGATCTAATGTATTACACAATGTGTGTGGGGTGATGCGTGCACAGAACACTGACACCTCGCAGCTTGTCCTGCCTTATGGCCACATCTCCAGCCTTGTGTGTGTAAAGGGAAAGACTGAGGTCAAAAAAACCATAGGAACAGCTCTGTGACTGTGTGGCTGCATGCATCTGTGGGTAGATTCCTAAGGACACACTTAACACGTGGTGGTGGAAGCAAGGTGAGAGAGGGCTTTACATCAAGACCCTTCTCCAGGTGTGCTTTTATCTCTGCTGTCTCAACTTGAAAAAATGCTACAATGCTCATACCTCATTGCCTCCTTGTATTTCTGAATGAGTTTCTGCTTCTCTTCCTTCTCCTCCACCCAGTACTCACTTGGAATGACAAAGTTAGATGTGATCCGACATTCTGGGCAGGACCTGGGGAACGAACAGACTGTGCTGCAAAATTCCACATTACAGGGTGCTCTCTCCTACATAACAAGTCATGGCATATATCCATCTTTAAAGATGTACTGCACTTACACACTTGCTGTATGGGCTTTTCAACCCAGAGTCTCTCTTACATGAGGACAACCTAAACTCTCTTTGAGAGCTCAACAGCAATGGCAGCTGATCAGCTTGTCTCAGAAAAGCTTGAAAAAACAGTTCACACAGACTCCTTTTTCTTTAGAGTTAAATAAATTTATTTTGGTTTGATATCTGTATTTATTTGACTGGAACTTTGTTTCTGTTGTTTTGGGTTTTTTTCAGAACAGCCTTTAAATGGAGAGAAGTTCTGCCAACTGATTAATGAACTAGGACGGTTATGAATTAAGCAGCATACATTCTGAACTGGTTAATCTGCATTCAGATTCCTGGCTGAGTGTCCAAGACACAAACAGTAACCATTGGGCAACATACTACTAAATAAATGAAAGTGATTTTCTACCATTAAGTGAGTTTTGCAAACTTAATCCGTATTAACCAAATCAGAGTGTAAATGTTATCCCTAACAATTACTTCGCTTCCCAGCTAAAGTTAGTATACATTAAATGCAGTCTCTGTGCAGTCTGCATCTGGAAGTCTGTTGCAAGTTGTCACAAGTTACTAAGTTCTTCCATAGTAACAAAGCACAATCGAAATGGGAAAGTGCCTCACTTTATAATCTTGCTCTCAAATTGCTTAGCACTCCTCCACTTGCGGATGCACTTGAGACAGTAAGTGTGGCTGCAGTTGGAGAGGATCCCAAAGCGGCGCTCACTAGGATTAGCTTTCTCATACACCACCTCCATGCATATCCCGCACACCATGTCTTTACTACGCTGGACGGCAAATGAAAGCTCCATGTCCTTCTCGTGAGCTTCAATGCAAGACTGAAAAGGAGAGACAAAAAAAAAAAAAACTACTACGGAGATAACTGATCACCTGTTGAACTCTAAGCAGGCTTTTCAGCTCAGTTTTACTCTGCTGCTTTGCATAATTAATGGCGAATAATTAAGCTGAAAAATCTTCATCTTCCAAAAATAAAAAAAAAAATTACGCTCAGATGGGGGGGCCATTCAATTCAGAGTTCAAATTCCTTTCTTCAGACACTGTTTTTAAACATGAGAAAGGCAGGCTAACAGACCATCCAGTTTTACTCGGCAAAGAACAAAGCTTTAGTTTCTTTAAGCAGATTGCTCTCCGAGCACAGATAAGGAAACCCACATGGTTTTGACTATGGCCCTGACAGGAAATGGTCCGGTTTACAACAGGAATTTCATTCACTGCCTAACCTGCATGCACCTTCAAATGAAAGGGAATTAGTGACAAGTGATGGTGGGTAACTAGAAAGCAATACCTTAAAGCTGTTTAACACCAGACAGCTGTTTGCTTACCTTTATGTGCTCGGATCTCTGTGCAGCATCAATTGGATGCAGGACTTGCAGTCCACACATATCACATACATCTCCATGGATGTACACGCAGTTTTCCCCATAGCGACATTCTCCTACTGCAGCGTAGGGGCACAGCTCCTTCTTTATCACCACGTCTGCTTCCTCCTTCTCATATTCTTCCTCAATCACCATTTCCTGCAAGGGTGCTTCAGCACAGGAAGAAGCAGCTGGGAACAGAATTAGGGACAGTAAGCAATATATTCAGATTTGCAGCACCTGGAGTGAGAATACATTGTTTTAATGCAAAGAAATCATAGAATCATAGAACAACCAGGTTGGAAGAGACCTATCAGATTATCGAGTCCAACCATTCCTACCAAACACTAAACCATGTCCCTCAGGACCTCGTCTACCAGTGCCTTTTAAACACCTCCAGGGAAGGTGAATCAACCACCTCCCTGGGCAGCCTATTCCAATGCCCAATGACCCTCTGTGTGAAAAACTTCCTCCTGATGTCTAGCCTAAATCTCCCCTGGTGGAGCTTGAGGCCATTCCCTCTTGTCCTGTCCCCTGTCACTTAAGAGAAGAGGCCAGCTCCCTCCTCTCTACAACCTCCTTTCAGGTTCTCATCTGAAACATCTTCAGGTAACCCTGCTCAAGTTACCCAAAAAGAGTAATAAAAGCAAGCAAAGTTCAATTCAGTCCAAGTTTCACACATCCTCAGTCTGAACTAATAGTTATTTTCCCACTCAAGAAAGCATAACTAATTTCTTCATCATTCAAGCCAGGGAGGACAAAAGCTATCAGGGTTTAAGTGGCCAGATTCAGATCTATTTACAGAATAAGTCTGCACCACAAATATCTCACTAGTCCTCAGCAGCCTAAGTACATTTTTATACAAATTCTGGCTCAGCAACAATTTAATAAGGTTACGTATTTCTCGGGACTTTGAGAAACAATTCCACGTCGGCTACAGTTAATGGGCTTTTCCCCAGAAATTACACAGCTGAGGCACTAAAGGTGTATCCAGCCTAACACCACACTAGTATGGAAGCACCACAGCAGTAGTACATAATGTGCAGGTTAATTAGCAGGCTGTCATTCAGTCTGAACAACAGATTTTCACTCCTAGGTTCCCATGTACCTGTATGTATGATACAAAAGCTGTGTCTGCATCTCTCTAACACTTACTCTAGATACTTCCCAAAACCCTTATTCTAAACAGTCAGACACACAGTTTTAAGAAAGTGAAATCCAAGGTTTTTTCATCTCATTCCAAGCTAGCTATCGGTTTTACAAAATACTGATTAAGCAAGTTCTCTTATCTAATTCTATATTGAACTGAAATCTGTATCATTTCTCTTCCCTTTTTAGACAGCTTCTGCTTTACACTTCTCCCTGTATCTCTTGAACATACCAAGTCCAAAAGCCTTCCGAGATCATAAGCATGATAATAAAGTAAGTATACAAGATAGAAGCAGTCCATTTGAAGATACAATAAATGCAGAACAACAAAGCATTACTACATTCAGAATAAAAACAGCAAGAAAAGTAACCAGACTGTATTTACATAACCTGTAGCTGTTACAAGAGTAGAAAGCTTTCTGTACTACAAGAAAGTGCAGCTTTTATAAGTTGTTTGAGTACTAGATTTGGAGAAGTAAGCAAAAGCTACGACATACACACTTAGATCAGCAAAAGTAGAAAAATGACTATTCCTTTTCAAAAAGAACCAGAGGTTGTACACTCACACAGCTGTCATCCCCGTGGAGCAGAGATACAATACACACCAAGACTATGAGTCTGTTACCTTTTGGTCATATAAAGAAAAAGCAGGGCCCCAAGAGCTCATAGTTTTAGGGGAGAAGCAAATATTGAACATTAGTGTAGGAAAATATTAGCTCTCAAAATAAGTTCAAGTCTGCTTCTTGAACCACCTCTGAATTTAAACATCACTCGCGCTGACCCTGGATCAGCTTGTTTGCTAGAAAAATACTTTTCAAAAGCAACTGAATGAAAGAATAACAAGTCAGCTGCCAACCTGCTCATTTTTTCAATAAGAGATTCCCAACCAATTATTTTCATTGCCTCCTCTCCCCCACAAGTGAACTGGTACCAAGAGAAGTAGCAAGGAACCTTATACTAGGCACTACAGACTCTTATGACAAGCTGGACATAAAATGAAAATATGTACTCATTAAATGAAATTCCACCCCCGACAATGAAATCCAGTCTCCACTTCCAAAAGAAGTGCCAAGAATCACAACTACCCATCAGTTTCTATCCCCTCAATTCTCATTTTTGCCAGTGTTTTCTAGCCAATGTGGTTACACATTTTTTACCTAGCTGATTCACATGACTTCTGACATGGCTTCTTCAGCAGCACCTGGTAGCAGGATGGTGAGTTCTGTGGTGGGGTGGACATTTTGAAAATCCCAGAAAAACCCAAGCAGGACCACCAAACACTAGTCCCGTACGGGACCTGATAGGAGGGGGCAATCCCGATGGTCCCATGGGAGATTTAAGTGGTCCCTTGGGAGCACAACAACCTGAAGCTTGGTGAAGAGGAGCATGGCAAAAAGGTGCAGGGCAGTTTGAGCAGGCAGGACGCAGAGAGGGGATAGAGACCAGCCAAAAGTCACTGAAGACCATGGTGGCCACATGGCAGAAGATTAAAGCTGCTCCAGATGCTGCAGCACACAGGATGGATGCTGCCACCCAGACAGAGCTACAGTGGGCACAGGCAGCTACCAAGACCCTGGGCTGCAGGCAGTGCTCCCCTCCCACACCAGCTTGTGCCTCTGGTACTGGCTCCACTTGTGGAAGCTGTGTGTTCCACTGGACTGGAGGCTGGTTGATGTTGTACCCATCTACAAAAAGGGTCACAGGGAGGATCCAGGGAACTACAGGCCTTTCAGTCAGACCTCAGTGCCAGGGAAAGTCATGCAACAGGTGATCATGAAGCACATGCAAGAGAACCAGGTGATCATGAAGCACATGCAAGAGAACCAGGTGATCAGGCCCAGTCAACACAGGTTCACAAAAGGCAGGTCTTGCTAAACTAACCTGTTCTCCTTCTGTGATGAAGTGACTTGCCCTACTAGATGAGAGAAAGACTGTGAATGTGGTCTTCCTGAACTTCAGCAAAGCTTTTGACACAGTTTCTCACAGCATTCTGCTATGGAAACTGTCAGCCTCTGGTATGGACAGGCGCACACTCTCCTGAGTGGAAAACTGGTTGGACGGCCGGGCCCAGAGAGTGGTGGTAAATGGAATTAACTCCAGCTGGAGGCCAGTGACAAGTGGGGTTCCCCAGGGCTCAGTGCTAGGTCCAGTCCTGTTCAATGCCTTCATCAATGACCTGGATGAAGGCATCGAGTGCACCCTTAGCAAGTTTCCAGATGACACTAAGCTGTGTGGAAGCGTCAATCTGCTGGAGGGTAGGGAGGCTTTGCAAAGGGATCTGAACAGGCTGGACCACTGGGCTGAGTCCAATGGGATGAGGTTTAACATGGCCAAATGCTGGGTCCTGCACTTGGGGCACAACAACCCTAAGCAGTGCTACAGACTGGGAGAAGCCTGACTGGAAAGCTGCCTGGAGGAAAGGGACCTGGGGGTGTTGGTCAATAGCCAACTGAACATGAGCCAGCAGTGTGTCCAGGTGGCCAAGGAAGACAATGGTATCCTGGCTTGTATCAGAAATGGTGTGACCAGAAGGTCCAGGGAGGTTATTCCCCCTCTGTACTCGGGACTGATGAGACCACTCCTTGAATACTGTGTTCAGTTCTGGGCCCCTCACCACAAGAAGGATGTTGAAGCTCTGGAGCGAGTCCAGAGAAGAGCAACAAAGCTGGCGAAGGGGTTGGAGAACAGGCCTTATGAGGAACGGCTGAGAAAGCTGGGATTGTTTAGCTTGGAGAAAAGGAGGCTGAGGAGAGACCTCATTGCTCCCTCCAACTACCTGAAAGGAGGTTGTAGAGAGGAGGGAGCTGGTCTCTTCTGCCAAGTGACAGGGGACAGGACAAGAGGGAATGGCCTCAAGCTCTGCCAAGGGAGGTTCAGGCTCGACATAAGGAAAAAATTCTTCACAGAAAGGGTCATTGGGCACTGGAACAGGCTACCCAGGGAGGTGGTTGACTTGCCTTCCCTGGAGGTGTTTAAGGTGCAGGTGGACGAGTTATGGAAGGGCATGGTTTAGTATTTGATAGGAATGGTTGGACTCAATGATCCAGTGGGTCTCTTCTAACCTGGTGATTCTGTGAAAGAGGCTTCTCTTAACAGAAAAAAATTTCCAGAGACATCTGCAGTCCTCTCAGGGATATCTTGTCAAAACAGTATTCAGCAAGGGGTTTATTATTATTATTTAAAAGAAAAAAAACCAACCCACACAACTTTCTACATGAGGCTCTTTCAGAATAAAGGCTTTGAAGTCCCACCCCTCCAGAGACTGACTTAGAAACCCATTTATTTACTATGCTGGAGAGTGAAGAGCTTCACGTCTTGGGACAGCAACAGTTAAAGAGTTATTAAAACAAACCACCACCAACTTAAATCAATAAGCACAGTACAACACAGTACCCACTCCACAATACCATCCTTGCACAACCAATGACTAGACAGCTGAACAACAAGACACAGATCTATAAATGTCAGTCCTTAACAACAGCTCTGGGCACTTTTACAGTGAGAGAGAGTGAAAACATAGTTGAAGTTACATTAGTTTTCTAGTCCCAGTCTTCTGTGCTGTCTGACTCACAGCAGAGTTGTAGTTCACTGAAATAAAAATATTAGTATTTCTACTTCTGAATATCTCAGCTTCCATAACCTAAAGTCCTGTATGCACATCTCTTGTATGGACTGCACTCTTTCTGCTACAGTTTTGCTTCCCCTTTGAAAGCAACATTAGGGAAACTCACAAGACCCCACTGCCTCAGCAACTTGAACAGAACATCCCTTAGAGTACCATCTACTTTACCATTCTGCCTGTTGCTTTCAAACCCACTCCTCTCCAGTAGGTGGACCCTATCTTCCCAGAGCCCATTTCACAGCCAACAGGGTCTTTAAGCACATGTTGTTTCAAACTATCAACACAGCAGCAAGAGCTATTCAGAGTAGAAAACTCAAGACAGATCACTCAAAGCGATTAATAAATAAGAACAGCTGCACTCAACAAAATCAAAAGCATTAATGTTCTACATATAAATTGCCAACACACAACAGAAATTTACTGTTCCCCCACAATCAGCTTACCACGTCCACAATACGGCTGCCCAGGGATAAACTCTACAGCATTCACCCAGTCTTCAGCATCTACTCCTGCAGCTGCCAGATCTGTATCTTCATCTTCTATCTCAGCAATAATTTCTTCAACTGTTTCAGGGAGTGACATGAAGTCTGAGGATACTGAGGCATAAAATTTTTCTTCTGGGTCCACATCAGTCAGTTCTTCCTGTTTCAGTGGCTTGGTATGTTCATATCTAAAAAAGTTAACAAGCATCATGTCAACTCTTCACAAAAACCACCTCCATTAAACAGTCAAAGATATTTGAAATGCATGGATTCTAACATAAACATACTATTCAGAAGGAGGACCTAGAAACGTCTTGGAAAAGACAGCCATTGATGACCCTTTATAGAGACATGATTCCACTTGTGTCATCTGTCAGCACTGCTTAAGGAAACAGAAGGTGCTCCATGATTTTGGAGAAAACAGAGCAGCATACAATTACTTACATAGAATGAACTTCAGTTATGTCCCAAACTGGCAACGTACCTATTATGCACGTGTAGTATTAATCCATTCAGCTTTAAAAAGAGAAGACTAAGGGCATATACTGCTGTCACGTATGGGAAGGCACAGAAGATGCACCCAGAGCCTTCTACATAGTACAGCAGCAGGATGATAGTCAGCAGACAAGCCCAAAAGGGGAAGTCACGATTACATATCAGGAAAAAAAAAAATCACTGCGAGAGTAGTCACACAGTGGAACAGGTGCCCGCAGAGACTGTACAATCTTCATCCATGCAGATAATCAAATCTTGACTGGACAATGCCTTCGGCAACCCAATATAAGCTGGGTCTGCCTTCAGCACAGCTCCAGAGATCTCCAACAAGGCAACTGATTATTTTCCTGTAGCTTAGCATCTTGCCTCATTCAGATTTACTGTGGAAAACAATGCTCAGAACATTGACTCCTACCACCCACAATCAACAGGAAATTGCAATTTCCCTTATAAAAATCTACCTTCTGGCAACTAGTAGAATCCATACGAAAATAAACTACATGTGTAATTATTCTACTATAAAAGATTATAAACATTATATTATTCCAGTGTAAATTAATTGTGTTATTATAGAATAACTATAAATTATTTTGGTAATATAAAATAAATTACAGGTGTAATATCTTAGACATTTGCTGACTAATTTCAAGGACAAAGGGAAGGAATTATTGGAGATTATACAAAACCTCTAATCAACTGTGATTCATGTACCTTGTGTCAGATTGAAAACAGAGAAAGTATCACAGTCCTTGCATATAGAAGACATGCTTCCAACTCAATATCATCTTTTAAATCTTAAAGAAACTATGAAGTACAGATTTAGAAATCACGCCTTCAGACTTCTACACCAGTGCTCTCCAAAATGGTAAGGACACACTCTAAAGGGTGCAAGAGGCAATCCCATGGGATGTAAGAAGAAAATACTAGAAATTTGCATTTGTGTTTTTTTTTTTTTTTTTTTTAGAAAAACTAAGAAATTCAATTTTACTAATATTTTACATATATATCAAAAGTAGTGGTGTCGCTCGGTTGGTTATGACATAGAACCCTTGGTATGGTATGTGTACAGCGTCCTGAAGGAGGAGCAGGTGTTCCACCACACAGCAGGGCTGACAGTAGCACCCACACTCAATTCATTCATTTTCAGCACATTGCACCACACTGCAGTTTGTTTGTGCCCAATTAAATGCGCTGACAGATCATGTTATCTTGTTTTACCTAAACTAACCCTGACAAAATGAACTAGTGGCTTAAAAAGATTCCTGCAAATAAACTGTGGACTGAACACAACACCAAACACGTCAGCAAAAGTGAACACGAAGAAAACGTCAGAGCTAACACTTCTAGTATGAGCTCTTCATCAGCCACATTAGGAGGTAAAGATAACACCAACCTCATCAGATCTGACAAGAACTTTGGGGGAAGAATTCAACATTACGAAGAAGACTACTTGAAATATGGAATATGGATTTACATCCACTATAATTAATGATGAACCTTGCCCTCAGTGCATATTGTACCTCGTGATATTAGCTAAACATAGCATGAAGCCATCACAATTAACAGACATTTAAAATGTAAATATCCAAAACAAGAAGACAAACCTGTACAACCTTCTCAGAGATGTTTCAAGCCACACAATCCTCAATCCAGTACTTCGCAAACCTCACAATAAACTGTTTAGAAGCCTCTTTTGAGGCTTCCTACTTAACAGTATAAGACAAAACCACAGACCACTGGACCCCTTGTTCTTCCTGCTATGGTAAAAAAGACTGAAATAATGCATGGAAAAACATCTGGTGACACAGTAAAGAGTATTCCTTTGTCAGCCAATGCTGTCGGGAAATACATAAAAAACACAGCAGAAAACTTGAAGAAACAAGTTTTAGAGCAAATTTTCAGTGTAGCAAATTTTCAGTTTGCTGTATAGCTGAATGAATGTACAGATATTTCTAATACATCTCAGCCCATGATATTTGCTATATTCTGTTTCACTAATGAAATACATAAAGAACTACTTTTTGCGAGCCGCTGAAGAAAAGATGTACCAGAGGAGATATATTCTGAACAAGTGACTTACTAAATAGGGCAAAGAAGTGTGCTGGAGGAGATATATTCCCAATAGTAAATGATTTATTTACTAAAGGCCACATTTTAAGGAAGCACAGTACAATGCAACTACTGATGCAGCTGCTGCTTTGACTAGAATTAAAAAAAACCCAATTCCTGGGTAGGGTTACAGAGATAGCACCACACCAGACATTCCTTCCCTGCAGCATTCACAGGCAAGATACTGTAGCAAAGATGGAGCCAGACGCACACAAAGTGCTACAGGGTAATCAATTGGGTTCATTTTATAAAAGTGAACTTTCAAATGCTGAAATCTTTCAAACAATGTTACGAGATGGAGAGCAACCATGAAAATCTTCTACATAAACCCGAGGTTTGCTGGTTATCTCCTGTTAAAGCTCTAAAAAGTTGCCATAGAACTGTTACATGCTTTCCTTCACAAGGAGACAAGTTTTCCAAATCTGCAAACCTTTTCTGTGATGACAAGGCACTGTCAGAAGTACATGACATAGTGGCTATTTTCAAAGAAACACACACAATCTGTCCCTCCGAGGTACAGACAACATTTCAAGAACAAGTGGTTTTTAGAAAGAAACTTGTGCTAGAGAGAGATTACTTTTAAACAGCTGTTCCAAAACACTGCCACCATCATGCAATTTCGTTGCCAAGAAAGACACAAGTGTGCCAGCTATATAAAACCCCCAAACTTTCTTATCTTGTGCACTTAAAACCTGGCGACAGAACTAACATGTTTAAAATCTCCGAAGAGCTTCAGTGGATTTGGAAACCATTTGTTAGAAATACAAAAATGCAGCACCTTCCAATCAGTCTGCAAGAACAGTTGATAAACATTAGGAAAATATGGATCTTATTAACTACATTTTAACAAAAATGTTTGCATATTTAGTGGATGGGATTAAAAAAATAAGTGTCACAATTTAGAATGTGTAGCCAACGATAAACTTCCTTTTGGATCTTTCTCAGCTATGACAGCCGTTAAAACTATATACTGAAATAAACTGAACTTAAAATGAGACTTCAAGTCACTGTACTGTAAAATGTTAAACTAAAATTTAAAAAAATAAGCATCATAATCAATCGATATTACTGTTGATAAAACAATATTCTCTTTAGTCAGAGCAAAAAAGGGTTTGGATGGTTAACAAAGAACTGTTTATTCCACCTCTGTTACGTCATATTAAAAATTCTGTTATTGTGTATGTTTTATAATGTACATATTAGTGCAGTAGTACATCTAGATAATCTACTATATACACACACACACACACACACTGGGGGCATTCAAAAATTTTTCCCCAACTGTGTGTGCAACCAGAAGTTTCAACGCTGCTGATCCACATGACCAAGAAAGCACTAGGGCAGATGGAAGGCTATAGAAACTTACTTTTGTTACCTTTTTTATAAATAGCAGCCTAGTAGCCATATATTAAACCAGAAAGTAAAATTAACCATGTACTACCATATGAAGTCATGACACAAATATTTAATGATGCATTAGAGCTGGAACAAGATGGAATGTCAAAACTCCTGATAGATTTTCATAAAGTGAACTTAAGGTGATAAAAAAAACTCTAAGCCTTTGTAAAGTTCTGCTAGACTAAGTAAGCACCTGTTTCCTTTCTTAACACCTCTGTCCTTTTTAATAATTTCATGGGTACAGTTTAAGTCATACTACATTTCCATAACGTAGGTCCACTTTATACAGGCAACATTTTAGACCCTACATGACTACACTTGTTCCAGCTACTCTTCCAACATGACAGTTCAAATGTCAGAGTAACAATTCCTGAAGAGACATATGCAATCAGAAAAAAAGAAAAAATAAACCAAAACTACATAACTCTTACCTATTCAGGCTTTTATGATTACTTACAAACGTAACTCGGTTCCACCAGTTCAGCTAGTTTGAATGTAGTCTCAGATTTCAATTAATTATCTACTCACGCTATAATTAAACAACAAAAATACCTCACACCCTGACAACTTTTTTTTAGTGTGTGAAAACCAGTTCTCTTGCCTTTCCTTTGCATATTTACTTCCATAGCAAAGTAAACACTGTAGCATTTAGCAAGAGAAGGCAGTTTGCAAAAAGAAGCTATTCTGATAAATTTCTGAAGTTGCAATGAAAATGAAAACACTTTAAGATTTATTGCATTTCTATAAGCTCTCTATTTGAGGACCCAGGATGAAATTAGTCCCCTGCAGGATGGTCAGTGGCATTTTTTTACCTGCAGTGATCTCCGTAAGCACAGCATCCTCGCTGATAATACCTGCACACCATGGAAGACTGACTAGCGGAGAGGTCATGGGAGTAGCGACAGTTTTCTCCTTCCTTGCAAACTCCATGCATGAAGTATCTGTAAAACAAATTACTGTGAATTAAGGAGAATCACTGAAGCTGTAAACAAAGTTATTTGGATGAGTTATTTTATAAATCAAGGTATGCTGAATTAAGAACAGCACTAACAAGTTACAGACCGTGTCCCAGTATAAACATACAAGTATGAATGTCTGAGAACAGATGAAGCCTTAGATATTCCAGTGAACTTCACCACATATTTAGGGACTTGTGCTTACAAAAGCCTGAAAAATCCTGCAAAGCAAACCTGATCCTAGACTCTGAGACAGAGAGGAAAGCGTCTTGGACAAAGCACATGGGGACAAAAGGACAAAGTACATGGGGACAAAGTTTTACAAGTAACTCCTGTGTCCTGACACCAACAAAAACTTCAGAGAAGCCCACCACTGAATCCAAAAAATCAAAACCAGTCTCATCTTAAAAGAGTTTATTTGGGTTAAATCTAGCTTGAATTTGTAAATAAGTCAATCAGAAGTAACTTTCCCTCCTAGAATGCAAAACATGATTTGTGATAGATAATTACACGTGACAAAACATGCCCATTAGCTTCTGCCATAGAAGCCAAATCAGCAGAAGCACTCTGCTTCAATACTGCACTGCCTGTCTTGAAAGACCCGAGTACAGTTCAAAGCTTTAGAGGACAATTTATTAAATTATAGCCAGTTTAATTGAGCATCTTCAAATTCAGCTATTCAAGAAAACTGAACAGTAATTTTCCACTTAGTTTAACCGAGAAGACAGGAGCTTCTTTAAAATTAAGGCACTCTAGCTATTCAGACTCAATAAGCTCACATCAAAACCACAATTGAAAATACAAGTTTAAGTTCAGCTTTCCCAATCAACATAAAAGTAATAGCCAAAAAAAATCCCCAAAACCCAAGAACTCCAACAACTATGTAAGAACCGAATCCAACAGCGCATTTACCAACACTTTGGTTTAGAAACAGAAGCTCCTAGATACTGAGCAAACTACAAACTCTGAACTCATTGGAAACATCAAGATCTGGTAAACAATAAAATTTGTTAGGGTCGCATCCAAATTATTCCCTTTCCACTTGAGGACAGATTGCAAATCAGATTATACCCTTCCAAATCTATCTTGCTGCTGAAAGGGGTACAAGTCTTGCCCTCCACCTGTTACACATTTCACAACTTCGCGTTGGTACTGTGCCTACTCAGACAGGAGAACCAGGTGCTCCAACCACCTGACTACACAGCCACACAGTAGCACAGCCAGCACAGGAGGCAGAAGGATCATCTTTCAGCAGTGAAAACTAAGATTAGCACAGCTCTTCACAAACCAGCACATTCAAGCTGATTTTCCTAAACTTAAAAGGCATCAAGTTACTGAATCGCATTAATTTCTGTGTAGATATTTAGTTTGCTACATTTTTAAGAAGTCAGGTAAATCAAAGTGAACAATTCACCAAATGATGAAAGCAGAGTTACATTTGTAATCCAGTACTAGGGATATATTAAAACCCAAAGTACGTCTTAAAAGAGCTGATAACCCTGCATGTACAAACCCAAAGTACTAAGAACAAAAGAAATCTCAAGTGGTTTTATTAGCCACCAGCTGATGCTTGCCATCAGGCTGTGTTTCAGGTTTGAAACAATTACCTCTCTGTACACTGTAGCCCCATAGTAACCAGATAAGAAATGTGGTCCTACATAAAAATAAGTGCCGTAAGACTAAGATGAGGCTCCACAGGATCTCCTCCCCAAAAAGATGAGTATCCTAGGCAGGTACGCCAGGTGGCCACGCAAACAGCTATGCCAGCACACACCAGGAATAGGGTGTTGCAAAAGCAAAAAAACCCCATGCTTCAGGAATAGCACTCTCCACTGTGAACAGAAAAGGAAAACCCTACCAAAAACCTCACCCTCACAGACTCACCAACACAGCAACACAACCCACCCACGAACCAACCCACCTCAAAGCCAAGAAACCAAACCATCCCCCCCAAAAAAACCCCACAAATTCACGGAACCAGAACATAACTGGAATTCCAGGCTTGCATTAAGAAATAAGAATCACACCAATAAGGTAAAAAAAAAAAAAAACACAGGTTGTTAAACATCTGTTCTTGCTCGTTATTAACTGTTACCTCCACCCTCTGCTGATTTTCACACAGCACTGCTTTCCCCACGTGTTGGGGCATGCGATTTCATACCCACCTGCTGACTCAGATCAAGAAATGGCTTCCGATGTAACCTGACAGTCCTTTTGCTGCCCACATGGTTATTTTTAATCTACATCACATCGCTGCTCAGCCCCACCGCCACTTCAGTCAACAAAACGCTGGGACACCACTACAGCTGAAATAAGTGACTAAGAGAATGGCACCACCTTGAAGTGAGGACTTCTGTTAGAAAGTACTTGGTCAACACAACTTATCCTGAATATGTAAGCCTCAAAATCAGGCTCTCCATCAAAAACAGGCTCTGTACTTGTTAGACAGCGGAAAGGGAAACAAGTCCCTTTCCTTCTTGCCCAGCTTATATTAGAAATTCCTCTGCATATAAAGATTCTGTATAATTCTGAAAGTTGTCACAATTCATTACATCATGATGGGAGGTTATAAAGGGGAAAAAAAAAAACCCAACACAGAACCCCCAGAAACACTCATAAGCTCAATTTAACTCACACGTCACTTTTAAAGGCCTGCAATCCTACGCAGCAACCTCAGCATCATCTGAAGAAGGCGGCTGTGGTGGGAGGAGAGAAAAATGTATTTCTCTGAAGATTACACCAACTTCCCTCTCCTCCCCCGCCAAGAGGCACAATTTTTTACTTTAAGGTCATGAAGCATTTAACATTTTACATATGAAACTGCTGTGTTTGGCTAAAATGTGCTTTGGTAATGTTGAAAAACGAACAGAGTGCATTATTTTTGGAGAAAAGCAACAAAAGTTATGTTGGAAGAGCATTTCTATAGACAGAGAACTCAATTTAACTAACTTTACACAACAGTGATAACCCTCTCCTTTTTCTGGAAGAAACTAGCCTAGGAAGAATAGATCAAGACAAGTATATAACTGGATTTTCTCCAAGTGTTTATGATGTTGTTATCTAACAGGCACTTATTCTGGCAGCAATGCTCTCTGCATTCACTGGCATAATTTGGTGAGACTGCAGAAGGAACCAGACTTGTAACCTAACGGGAGTCCAAACCAAACCCAGGTCATCTCCCCAGTTTGGTTCATTTCATGATTGTGCAAAACATGAGTGCTACCAAGACACAGAAAAACCATCCGAAAGTAACAATTGCCTGCACTAGTATTTTATCACTGAAAATAATTTCAACTCACATCCCGTTATGGATGCCTTCATTGAAGCAGCATAGCTTGGTTTTCATGGGGTACTTAATGCTATGGGTATTTTTTTGGAAATGTACAGAGAAAACACTTGCCCAAGGCCATAAAACTAATCATGCCTCTAACTCCTGTCAAGGAGGTCAGATGTTACAAGTGCTACAATTAATTTACTAGAACACTTACCATTTTCAACTTTATCCACCTTTCAATAACCCTGATTACCATGATGCTTTCAATAAGCCATTGAAGATTTTTTTTCTCCACTGCTAGAAAATCATTATTTCTATTACTTGCCACAAGCTAAAGAAAAAGAATTCGCAATGCCTTTTGATAAAGAGCAATGCAGTGTTAAACACCAATAACTGCAGCATCAAGTTCTGAACACACTGTAGCTTCTTCCAGATGCTTCTTTCTAATGTATTAAGTCTGCAATCCCATTAGCGAAATCAATATGCAATACTTCTTCCCATACCTTTTGAAGCTTGCAATGGGCTTGCTTATTCAGATGTGGTTTGTTAACTTTACTTCAGGTCCACTTAATTTTGCTTTCAGGTATCCCTGCTGAGTTTATTAAACTACTGGTTTTGCTGAATCAGAATGTCACATCCAGCAACAGATCTCCTCTGAAAACTGAGACATTGCCACGACAGAACCTCAGGGTAACAGCCAATCGCAGTCATGAGCTTCTTCAGGGGCCACACAGAAACCAAGAATTCACAGGGAAGGTGGTGGGAAAGGCCACACACGCTGTTGCAGCGCAGCACATGGGCTTTCAGCCATGTGAGTAGCTGATGAAATTTGACATGAGTTAGCAATCTTAAGAAAAAGGATACGAAAAAAATGTAGGTCTTAACAGCACTCATCTCCTTGTCTCTTTTCCATAACCTCCTTCAGCAAGAAGCTAGTGGGGATTCCAACCAGAACAGTAAAGAAGAGGAAAATACAAGCAGGCTGCTGAGAGGTTTGTACTCCACACCTAATCAAGACTGCTGCATTGATTTAAGGAAGCGCACTTGACTTTCTTCATATTAAAATACAGAAAAATACCTGACCTAGATTTTCAAAAACAACCACAAAGATACAAACACGTAGACAACTCTCAAAATACACCAATCAGTTCCTAAGGGTTTTATTTATGTTCGGTTACTAAACAAGTGAAATGCAATCTATTTACCTCAACTTGATGACCTTCACTATTTTTGTATGACATGTGGAAAACAGAACTACCCGGAGCTAACAGTGTCAGATTTTTGGGGAAAAAAAGTGGGTTGTACCACTGGTCAATGAAAAAACATATCCATCTGAAACTGAAGGACAGAGAAGCATAGTAAGGACCATTGTTTTTCTTATTTCAAACTTATCAAGAACAAAAAGACCAGAGTATTAAATAATAAGTAGTGACAAACTACAGCTTTATTTCTCTGCAGGGTATTCCAGATTAAAAGATTTTAAATTGTTACACATCACAAAAGCCTTGAAAACTACTAAAACATAGAAGTAATATAAGAAAATAACTTCTCATCATCTCTTAAGGAACATGATGATTCCTAAACATCACCCTGGGAGTTCTAAATTTTAGCTGCAAAGAAAAGCAACAGGGGAACACTTGCAAAACTAGAAGTCTAGGAGAAATCAAAACCCTTTGTCTTAGTCACTGCTTTTTTCACTCCAAGATACCAACCATCACCAGGAGGATATCAAAGTGGCAAAATAAAACTGATTAGCCAATCAACTTATCACACTGGGTACTGAATGGAGCGGCAAAAATTTATTCTACCACTTCCAAAACATCCATTTCTGATAAAATACCAGTATTCCTTCATCAGCTATGAAGCGCTAAGTCCTTATACTGAAGGGAGTACTATCTCCCAGAAGTTTTTCAGGCAGTATGTACCGTCATCCATATAATGATTTAAGTAAATAAATACCATATACAAAAGGAACTGTGCAGCATTGCTCAAAACAGAAACTGCTCTACCTGTTATATTAAAAACCTGCATTTTGAAATTCAACCCCCTCATCTCAGTTAAATCAAGCTCTTATGCAAAGGAAACCCAAGATTTAATAGTAAAAAATAAGCATTTTCTTGAATACAAAAACATCCTATTGAGACCAAACTTAGAAAAAATACTTATCACACATTCCCAGAAGCTCAAGTCTAAATAGTTCATTTCACTTTAAATTCTAAGGAAAGGTAGTCTGCCAATGGTCTGCTAAAAATAAACAAGTAAATGGGGTAACTGGGAGGATTAGTCAAAAGGAACAAAGAATGATGAGGCTCATTAGATCCAAAGCCGGGAGCTCATTTTTGTTTAAGCTCACATTAAAGTACACCAACCGTCACAAAAGACTAGGTTTAACTTCCCAGTAGTCCTGAATGTTTGTAAATAAATGTATTCATTAGACACTCACTGCATGAACAGGCACACTTCCACACTGGCATCTTGACTGCTTCCGTACTACGGTAGTCATTGTCTTCAATAAATTGCTTGATTGTGTCCGTTTTACCTAATTGAGCCTTTCGATCTTCAGAAATAATGAGGCAATCTATACAGAGAAGGCAGTAACCTATATACCTTCGCAGCTCACTTAAAAGCTGACCTAAGCATCATTCCCGGGCATTTCCTCATCGCTGGCTCAGGTTTAACTCTCATGCATCAAATATTAACCCGATTGTTCACAGGAAACACTCTCTGTGTGTGCAGAAGTACTCGGAGAGAGCTGAGAAACAGTTCTCCTCAAATGGACACATTAGCACCGCATTAACCAGAATAAACAGTGATCGAAGTTAACAGGAATGCTTTCAACACTGCAGGACACACTTAACAGCACAAAAGGAAGACACAGCAAGCAAGCTCCCCCTGGAAGCGGAGCAACGGCTCTTAACATCGCGATTTGAATTTGCGATGGGCGCAGACGGAAAAATATGCAGACAATATCCATAGAATTATAGAACAACCAGGTTGGAAGGGACCCATCGGATCATCTAGTCCAACCATTCCTATCAAACACTAAACCAAGTCCCTCAAGACCTCATCCACCCGTGCCTTAAACACCTCCAGGGAAGGTGAAACAACCATCTCTCTGGGCAGCCTGTTCCAATGACCCTTTGTGTGAAAAACTTCCTCCTAATCTCCAGCCTAAATCTCCCACGGAGGAGCTTGAGGCCATTTCCTCTCATCCTGTCCCCTGTCCCTTGGGAGAAGAGGCCAGCTCCCTCCTCTCTACAACCTCCTTTCAGGTAGTTGGAGAGAGTAATGAGGTCTCCTCTCAGCCTCCTCTTCTCCAGGCTAAACAACCCCAGCTCTCTCAGCCGCTCCTCATAGGGCCTTTTCTCCAGCCCCTTCACCAGCTTTGCTGCTTTTCTCTGGACTTGCTCCAGAGCCTCAACATCCTTCTTGCGGTGAGGGGCCCAGAACTGAACACAGGATTCAAGTATCCACTTCACATGATGATGTAAAGCCCCTTTCCTTTCTGCCCGAGAGATGTTCCTTTTTTCTTCCCAGGGACTTGGGATGTATTCTCTCAGAAAGACATGCAGGTTAAACGTAATTTTCAATTGTGTTTAAATAAAAAAATAAAAGCAATATTTTTTTTTTTTTTAAAGACTAACAGGAGGTGCTCCTTGATGCTGACCTTGAAATGCGACTCGGTTTCATTTAAACTGACTAATATATAGCTAGACTTACAAAACCTGGGCTTTTATTCCTTTCAGCCGGCGAACAGGCCAGCAGCGCAAGTTTAAAAATAGTCCATCTGGCAGGCTTTACGACATGCGGTACGATTTGCATAATCCCGTATGGGAGGTTTCTCGGAAACACAGTTTAAAGGAAAATACAAAGGGAAAATGACGCAGCACCCAGAGCCCCAACGTTAGGATTTGCTTACGTGTTGCAGTCGATATAACGACTTAATCCCCACTTGTCTATTTAATATATCCTGCTGTATAGATCACGAATTCCTTTTTGATACATATTTTTATTTTGATGGAGGATTTGAACGATTTTCCGACTTCCCGCCGCACCGCGCTTCCCCGCAGGGCTCGCATTCCACAGTCCCCTTCACGCCGCGGGCACAATGCTCGCATTCAGGCCGCGTCGCCGCCACCATAAAGAGCGGCCTCTCCCGGGGAACCGGCGCCGGCGTCATCCCCACTCGTCCCCACCCCCCTTCCTTCCCCCGCAACGCGACGGCGCCCGCGCTCCCGCCGGCAGGGGCGGAACGAGGCCCCCCGCGTCCCCGGCCTGGCGGGACGGGGGAGGAGGGGGAAGGGGAAGAGAAAAGGGGGGGCACGGGGACACGCTCTCGCCGCCACGGCCGGTACTTCCGGCCACCTCCCCCCCCCAACCCCCGAGGGGGGCCGCGCGCTGCGCAGTTCTTTTTTTTTTTTTTTTTTTTTTTTTTTGCCGCAAGGCGCGGGGCGGGGCGCGAGACGCCGGTGATTGGGGGGGGGGGGTGGGGGGGGGGTGGCAGGCGGGGAGCGCGCACTGAGGCCGCGCGTACGTGACCAGGGGGGAGGGAGTGGCGACCGAGGAGGGGGGAGGGGGGGGGTGGGGGAAGGCGACAGCGGCCGCCATCGACCTGACTTCCCGCCGCCCGGCAGCGCGTTTACCCTGCAAGTGACCTGCTTGGTCCAGCCGCCTCCTCCCGGCCCCACGACGGGCGGCGGCACCGCCGCGAAGTCGAAAGCCACCGCGGCCGCCGCCGCCGCCTCCGCGGGCGTCCCAAGGCGGCCGCCGCCGCGGCGGCGCCCGCCGTTGTTCCAGAGCCACCGCCTCCGCCATCACTGTTTATCCCACACGGCGGCAGCGCAGGAACTTCCGGGAGCGCATCCTACCGGGCGGACGGGGCGCAGCCGGGCGCAACGCGGAGCCGGGCGCCGGGCGGACCCGCCCCCCGCACTGCGGCCGCTGCCATTGGCCGAGGGACGGGCGGGGGCGGGACAGGACTTTAAAGATCACTTAGCTCCACTCCCCCTGCGTGCGCCTCTCTTCTTACCGCTTCAGGCTGCCTCGTCCAAGGCGGACTTAGAGTCGTATAATCACTACGTTGGAAAGGACCCACTGGATCATCGAGTCCAACCATTCCCATCAAACACTAATCCAGGCCCCTCAACACCTCGTCCACCCGTCCCTTATATACCTCCAGGAAAGGTGAATCAACCACCTCCTGGGCAGCCTATTCCAATGCCCAATGACCTCTGTGTGAAAAGCTTCCTCCTAATCTCCAGCCTAATCTCCCTGGTGGAGCTTGAGGTCGTCCCTTCTCATCCTGTCCTTGTCACTTGGGAGAAGAGGCCA
>JAUMJK010001908.1:0-126047 GCA_033558105.1 Coccyzus lansbergi | reverse complement strand
CCCGAACCCGGAAGTGCGCGCGCGCGGCGGCTCTTAAGATGGCGTCGCCTCCTCAGGGGGGCCCGATGGCGATCGCCATGCGGCTGCGGAACCAGCTCCAGGCCGTCTACAAGATGGACCCGCTGCGCAACGAGGCGAGCGAGCGGCGGCGGCACCGGGACAGGCGGCGGCGGCTACGGAACCGGCGCATGCGCGGGGGGGGGGGGGGGGGAGGGGGCGGAAGGAGCGGCGGGAGGGGGGGGGGGCAGCGCGGGGGGGCGGGGCCAAGAGCGAGGGGCGGGGGCAGAGGCCACGTGAGGGGGGCGTGGCCACGCTCGGGGGTTGAGAGAGGGGGCGTGGTTAGACCGGGGGTGGTGGGCGGGGCCAGGACTAGGGGGTGTGGCCTGGGTGGGGGAATGGGCCGGGCGGGGGGCGGGGCCAGGCACGTGCTCGCGGGCGGGGGGCGGGGCTATGGGGCTATGGGTCAGAGATGCCAGGGGTGAATCTATGGGGCAGTGAGGCTATGGGGCAGTGATACTATGGGGCTTTGTGGCCATGGGGCAGTGAGACTATGGGTCTTCGAGGCCATGGGGTAAGGCTATGGGGCTGTGAGGCCGTGGAGTGAGGCTATGGGGCAGCGTGGCCATGGGACAGTGACACTACGGGGCAGTGAGGCCATGGGGCTTTGAGACTATGGGGTTTTGAGGCCATGGGGCATTGAGGCCATGGGGCGAGACTATGGGGAATTGAGGCCATGGGGCAGCGAGACTATGCGGCTTTGAGGCCATGGGGCAAGGCCATGGGGCAAGGCCATAGGGCGAGACCATGGGGCAAGGCTATGGAGCTTCGAGGCCATGGGGCGAGACTATGGGGCTTCAAGGCCATGGGGCAGCAAGGCTATGGGACTTCAAGGCCGTGGGGCAGTGAGGCCATGGGGCATGGAGGCTGGTTCTGTGGTCAGAGTGGGTGACAGCGCCGCCTTCCCGGGCAGGAGGAGGTGAAGGTGAAGATGAAGGAGCTGAACGAGCACATCGTCTGCTGCCTCTGCGCCGGCTATTTCATCGACGCCACCACCATCACCGAGTGCCTGCACACCTGTGAGAGACACACCTGGGCAGGGCTTGGGGGGACGAGAGGGGACCCCAAAACCTGTCCAGTCCCACCCCCAGGGACACCTCCCGCTGGATCGGGAGCTCCCAGCTCCATCCAACCTGCCCTTGAAGCCCTCCAGGGATGGGGCAGCCGCCCCTGCTCAGGGCCTGGGGGAGCTGAGGGGGACCCCACGCCCCACACACACAGTATGGGGGTTCAACCAGCCTCCCCAACCCCTCATTTTGTCCCCCCAAAGTCTGCAAGAGCTGCATCGTCAAGTACCTGCAGACCAGCAAGTACTGCCCCATGTGCAACACCAAGATCCACGAGACGCAGCCGCTGCTCAACCTCAAGCTGGACCGCGTCATGCAGGACATCGTCTACAAGCTGGTGCCAGGGCTGCAGGAGAGTGAGTGGGACCCCAAAAACGCTTCGGGGGACACGGCTGGAGGGGCTGGGGAAGGAGGGGAGCGGCTGAGAGAGCTCTGGGGGTGTTCATCCTGGAGAAGAGGAGGCTGAGGGGAGGCCTCATTGCTCTCTCCGTGAGAGGAGGTTGTGGAGAGGAGGGAGGTCTGGGCTCTTCTCCCAAGAGCTCATGCACCCCCTGAGTTCCCCCCAATCCCCTCCCTGTGCCCCCAATCCCCTCCCTGTGCCCCCAGTCCCCTCCAGGGGTGAATGGGGGGATCCCTGAGCAGCACCCCCCAACCCCAACCTCTCTCCTGCAGGTGAAGAGAAGCGGATCCGAGAGTTCTACCAGTCACGGGGGCTGGACCGGGTGACGCAGCCCAGCGGAGAGGGTGAGAGCACAGGGATCCAGCCCCGTTCAGTGTCTTCATCAATGAGCTGGATGAAGGCATTGAGGGCTCCCTGAGCGAGTCTGGGGGTGACACTGAGCTGGGTGGGAACTGCTGGAGGGGTTTGAGGGTCTCCAAAGGGATCTGGCCAGGCTGGATCCATGGGCTGAGACCAACGGGATGAGGGTTAACAAGGCCAAAGGGCGGATCCTGCCCTTGGGGCACAAGAACCCTGAGCAGCTCCAGCCGAGGAGAAGTCTGGCTGGAAAGTGTCTGGAGGAGAAGGAGCTGGGGGGGTTGGTTGAAGAGGAGCCTTGAGGGGCCCAGGGGGCCAAGAAGGCCAAGGGCAGCTTGGCTTGGAGCAGAAATGGTGTGACCAGCAGGGCCAGGGAGGTGATTCTCCCTCTGGACTCAGCACTGGCGAGACTGCTCCTTGAATCCTGTGTTGAGTTGTGGGCCCCTCAGCACAAGAAGGATGTTGAGGCTCTGGAGAGAGTCCAGAGAAGAACCATGAGGCTGGTGAAGGGCCTGGAGAACAGGCCCTATGAGGAGCAGCTGAGAGAGCTGGGGGTGTTTATCCTGGAGAAGAGGAGGCTGAGAGGAGACCTCATTGCTTTCTGCAAGTGCCTGAGAGGAGGTTGCGGAGAGGAGGGAGCTGGGACAGGACAAGAGGGAATGGCCTCAAGCCCCACTTGAGCTCAAACTAGACACCAGAGAGAAATATTTCATGGGAAGGGTCACTGGGAGCCGGTAGAACCTGCCCAGGGAGGGGGTTGAGTCCCCTTGCCTGGAGGAGTTTAAGGGACGTGTGGATGAGGTGCTGAGGGACATGGGTTAGTGATTGATAGGAATGGTTGGACTCGATGATCCGATGGGTCTCTTCCAACCTGGTTGTTCTATGATTCTATGATCGGGGTTGGGGTGTCTGTCCCTCTCTCTGACTGCTGCCCCCCCCCTCTCCCCACCACCTCTCCCCTAGACCCGGTCGGGGGGGACCCCATGGGGCTCCCCTACAGCACCTTCGACCACTCTCGCGCACACTACTTCCGCTACGACGAGCACGTCTCCCTCTGCCTGGAGAAGCTGAGGTGAGGGCCGGGGGATCCTTGTGGGGTGCTGGGGGGGTCCCCAAGGGGTGCTTGGGGGGCTCCGGGTGCCCCTTGTCCCCCCTTTTTTCCCTTCCTGGCTCCGACAACGAAGCCTGGTGGGAGCTGAGGGTTGGGGCTCGGTTCCCGGCACTTGGAGGAGGGTTGGGATGGGGCAGGGGGATGATCCGGCTCAGATCAACCTCTCAGCTCGTGGACCCCTCACTCCGAGGAAGCCCCAGGAGAGGCTGGAGTGCGTCTGGAGGAGAAGACGGAGCTGGGGAAGGGGCTGGAGGAGAGGGAATCTGGGGCTGGGGGAGAGGAGGAGGATGAGGGGAGGGGGTTGGAGCCAGATTGGGACTCAGGATCTGCTCCCGGAGAGGAGGTTGGAGCCAGATTGGGGCTCGGGATCTGCTCCCGGAGAGGAGGTTGGAGCCAGATTGAGGTTTCGGGATCTGCTCCCGGAGAGGAGGTTGGAACCAGATTGGGATCTGCTCCGAGGGAGGAGTTGGAGCCAGATTGGGGCTCGGGATCTGCTCCCGGAGAGGAGGTTGGAGCCAGATTGGGATCTGGGGGGGCTTGGGGTGCCGGATGAGCCTCGAGGGGCTTTTCCAGCCTCCCCCCTGATTCCGTCACCGTGCAATTCCCTCCCCGACACAGCTCCAGCAAGGACAAGAGCAAAGTGGTGCTGCAGGTGAGTTTGGGGGGGGGTTGGGGTGTGGGTTTGGGGGGGTCCCCGCAGCCCCTGACTGACCGTCTCCCCAACTCCTGCAGCACAAGTACGTGAGGTGCTCGGTGCGAGCACAGATCCGGCACCTGAGGAGGGTCCTGAGCCACCGTTTGGGGCTCCCCCTGCAGCACGTGAGGCTTGGGGGCTTCTGGGGGGGTCCTGGGGACGGGAAGGGGGTCACGGAGCCTCTGGAGGGGTGATCGTAGGGGGAAAGTGGGGTTTGGGGGGGTCATGGCGATGGAGGCAGTCACAGACCTTGGGTTAGGGGCTGCTGGGAACCAGTTTGGGGTCACACACTCTGGGTTAGGGGTTGCTGGGAGCCAGTTTGGGGTCACACACTCTGGGTTAGGGGGTGCTGGGAGCCAGTTTGGGGTCACAGACTGTGGGTTAGGGGGTGCTGGGAACCAGTTTGGGGTCACAGAGTCTGAGATCCAGTTTGGGGTCACAGACTGTGGGTTAGGGGGTGCTGGGAACCAGTTTGGGGTCACAGAGTCTGGGTTGGGGGATGCTGGGAACCAGGTTGGGGTCACAGAGTCTAGGATCCAGTTTGGGGTCACAGACTCTGGGTTAGGGGGTGCTGGGAGCCAGTTTGGGGTCACACTGGGTTAGGGGGTGCTGGGAACCAGTTTGGGGTCACACACTCTGGGTTAGGGGGTGCTGGGAACCAGTTTGGGGGTCATACTGGGTTAGGGGGTGCTGGGGCTGGGGTGGGGGTCCCTGCCTCCCGACACTGCCCCTGCCTGTAGGTGCAGATCTTGTTCAACAACGAGACCCTCCCCGACCGCATGACCATGAAGCAGCTCTGGCTCTCGCGCTGGTTTGGAAAGGTGGGGATTTGGGGGGGTCTCTGTCATGGGGGGCTTGGGGGTCTCTGCAATGGGGTTGGGACTTTGAGGGTCTCTGTCCTTGGGGGACTGGGGGTCTCTGCAGTGGGGTGGGGGCTTTGGGGGTCTCTGGCATGGGGGGATTGGGAGTCACTGCAGTGGGATGGAGGCTCTTCCCTGCCCTGGGTTGGGGGTCGGGGGGGTCTCTGCCCTGGAGGTCTGGGGATTCTGTGCCCTGGGCTGGGGGGGTCTTTGCCCTTGGGGTCTCAGTGGTCTCTGCCCTGGGAGTCTGGGGGTCTGTGCCCTGAGTTGGGGGGTCTGGGGAGTCTGTGCCCTGGGGGTCTTGGGGAGTCTCTACCCTTGGGGTCTTGGGGGTCTCTGCCCTGGGGGTTCTTGGGGGTCTGTGACCTGGACTGGGGGGTCTCGGTAGTCTCTACCCTTGCGGTCTGGGGGGTCTCTGCCCTGGGCTGGGAGGTCTTGGGGGTCTCTGCCCTTGGGGTCTGGGGGTCTCTGCCCTGGGCTGGGGGCTTTGGGGGTCTGGGGGGGGGTCTGTGCCCTGGGGGTCTCGGGGGTCTGTGGTCTGGGGGTCTGGGGGTTCTGTGCCCTGATGTGCTCCCCCCCAGCCGGCCCCCCTGCTGCTGCACTACAGCATCAAGGACAAGAGGAGGTAGTGGGGGGGGGGCGAGCGCTGCCCCCCCCCACCCCCACCCAGCGCAGCCTTGACCCCCTCCTTTCCCCAACCCACCCCCCCGTAATTTAACACCCCCACGAGTTTATTTTTTGAATAAAACAGTGGAAAATCAACACCCTCCACGGCGTCTGCTGAGAGATACCTCCCCCGCCAGGGCCAGCAGCTCCAGGAGGGGGTTGGGGGGATGTGGGGTGCAGGGGGTGAGGGGCTGGGATGGGGGGACAGAGGGGGTGCAGGGGGGATCATAGAATCATACAACAACCAGGTTGGAAGGGACCCATCAGATCTTCTAGTCCAACCATTCCTATCAAACACTAAACCAAGTCCATCAAGACCTCAATTCCACCCGTCCCTTAAACACCTCCAGGGAAGGTGACTTAACCACCTCCCTGGGCAGCCTATTCCAATGGCCAATCACCCTTTCTGGGAAAAACTTCCTCCTAATCTCCAGCCTAAATCTCCCCTGGTGGAGCTTGAGGCCATTCCCTCTCGTCCTGTCCCCTGGGAGAAGAGCCCAGCTCCCTCCTCTCCACAACCTCCTTTCAGGTAGTTGTAGAGAGCAATGAGGTCTCCTCTCAGCCTCCTCTTCTCCAGGACAAACTAAACCCCCCCAGCTCTCTCAGCCGCTCCTCATAGGGCCTGTTCTCCAGCCCCTTCACCAGCTTCGTTGCTCTTCTCTGGACTCTCTCCAGAGCCTCAACATCCTTCTTGTGCTGAGGGGCCCACAACTCAACACAGGATTCAAGGAGCAGCCTCCCCAGTGCTGAGTCCAGAGGGAGAATCACCTCCCTGACCCTGCTGGTCACACCATTTCTGATCCAAACCAAGATGCTATTGGCCTTCTTGGCCCCCTGGGCACACTGCTGGCTCATGGTCAGTCGCTGTCGACCAACCCCCCCAGGTCCCTCTCCTCCTGGCAGTTTTCCAGCCAGGCTTCTCCCAGTCTGGAGCTCTGCTCAGGGTTGTTGTGCCCCAACTGCAGGACCTGCCATTTGGCCGTGTTAAACCTCATCCCATTGGACTCAGCCCATGGATCCAGCCTGTTCAGGTCCCTTTGCAGAGCCTCCCGACCCTCCAGCAGATCCACACTTCCACACAGCTCAGTGTCATCTACAAACTTACTAAGGGTACCCTCAATGCCTTCATCCAGATCATTGATGTGGGGTGCAGGGGGTGAGGGGCTGGGATGTGGGGTGCAGGGGGGGTGGTGGGGGCTAGGGGGCACAGGGGTACAGGGGGATGTGGGGTGCAGGGGGTGACGGTCTGGGGGGCACAGGGGCATGTGGAGTGCAGGGGACTGAGGGTCTGGTGGGCACAGAGGGTGCAGGGGGGGGTGTGGGGGGTTGTGGGGTGCAGGGGAGTGAGGGGCTGAGGGGCACAGGGAGTGCAGGGGGGATGTGGGGGGGATGTGGGGTACAGGGGGGTGAGGGTCTAGGGGGCACAAGGGGTGCAGGGGAGTTGTGGGGTGCAGGGTGGCTGAGGGGCAGGGATGTGGGGCACACTTTGTGGGGGATGCTGGGAGGAAGGGGGGCTCAGAGGCTCAGGTCCCCCCAGCTCTGCCCCCTCCCTCACCCCAGCTCTGCCCCATGGGGGGATCCGGTTACGGCCACACTGACACCCCAACTGTCACCCAACCCTCACCTCGGGGGATTCAGGGGCGCGGGGAGGGGATTGGGGGTGCTTGGAGGGGATTGGGGGTGCAGGGAGGGGACTGGGGGCACAGGGAGGGGGTCACAGTCAGCGCAGCCGTGGGAGCAGGCGAGTGGGAGGCTGGCCGGACAGACAGACAGACAGACAGCTGGACAGATGGATGGGGGGGGTCGCCCCCACATCTTTCAGCAGCAGCTCCGGCCGCGGTTCCAGACGGCGGAGAGGGGGGAACCCCCCCCCCCCCTCTACCTTGCCCCCCCATTTATCAGCGTCTGGAGCCATGATTGAAACCAACTGGAGGGAAAAGGGGAGGGATGCAGGAAGCTTTGGGGGCGCAGGATGCTTTCTCAGGGGTGCAGGAAGGTTTTTGGGGTGCAGGATGCTCTCTCAGGGCTGCAGGATGCTCTTTGGTGGGGGGTTCAGGCTGGTCTGAGGGTGCAGGATTCCCTCTCAGGGGTGCAGGCTGCTCTCTCAGGGCTGCAGGAAGCTTTTGGGGTGCAGGGAGCCCCCCAGTCCTTCCCACCTGGCCTTGGGTGAGGCCGGGGGGCGTGTGGGACCCATTTGGGGAGCTGGGATGGGGCAAAGGCGCTGGGATCCCCAATCTCAGAGGGGGACGACAGCTCCAATGAGGCCAAGAGAGGGAACCTGGGGTGTCCTGGGGGGGTCTTGGAGGGATTGGGGTGGGGGCTCAGGGGGTGCATGAGCTCTTGGGAGAAGAGCCCAGAGCTCCTGCCTCTCCACAATCTCCTCTCAGGGAGTTGGAGAGAGCAATGAGGTCTCCCCTCAGCCTCCTCTTCTCCAGGAGAAACACCCCCAGGGCCCTCAGCCTTCTTCTCCAGCCCCTTCCCCAGCTCCGTTCCCCTCTCCAGACCTTCTCCAGCCCCTCAAGCTCCTTCTTGTGCTGAGAACTGACCCTAGGATTCCAGGTTGGTTCTCCCCAGAGGGAGAAGCAGCTCCCTGGCCCTGCTGGCCACACCGGCTCTGCTCCAAGCCAAGCTGCCCTTGGCCTTCTTGGCCCCCTGGGCCCCTCAAGGCTCCTCTTCACCCAACCCCCCCAGCTCCTTCTCCTCCAGCCACTTTCCAGCCAGACTTCTCCTCGGCTGGAGCTGCTCAGGGTTCTTGTGCCCCAAGGGCAGGATCCGCCCTTTGGCCTCGTTAACCCTCATCCCATTGGTCTCAGCCCATGGATCCAGTCTGGTCAGATCCCTTTGGAGAACCTCAAACCCCTCCAGCAGCTCCCCCCAGCTCAGCGTCGCCCCCAGACTCGCTCAGGGAGCCCTCGATGCCTTCATCCAGGTCACTGATGAAGACATTGAGCAGGACCCAGCGCTGAGCCCTGGGGACACCACTTGGAGCCTCCAGCTGGAGTTCACTCCATCTCCCACCACTCTCCATCCATCCAGTTTCCCCCCAGGAGAGCATTGGCCTCTCCAAGCCCTGAGGGGACATTTTCCAATGCAGAACACTGGGTGAATCTGTCTCCAAGGCTTTAAAAGGCGTCGCGGTGGTGCCGGAGCAGCTGCCGTTGGCACAGCAGGACCTGCCAGCCCCTTTGCTACGGGGGCTGGCGATGGATGGGGCCACGTGTGCCGGCACCCACTGAGCCACTGGCGGCACCGCGGGGGAGATCGGCCGAGCCAGAGGGGATAATGAGAAAAATCCAAATGCAATTTAATTCCTGTCAGCGCCCTGGAGGCTCCGAATGATGCTGCACGACACTGACGGGCTCTGTGCTGAGATCGAGAGCCCCCGCGGCTGTGCTGGGATGTCAGCAGGATGGCTGGGATGGCACTGGGATGGGCTGGGATGGCACTGGGATGGGCTGGGATGGCGCTGGGATAACAGCAGAATGGAACCAGGATGGCTTGGATGGCACTGGGATCACTAGGAGGGCACTGGGATGGCACTGGGGTCTCTTAGAGGGCACTAGGACCACTTGTGCAGCACCGGGACAACACTGGGATGGCACTGGGATCGCTTGGGCAGCACTGGGATCACTTATGCAGCACTGGGACCACTTGAGCAGCACTTGGACTGCACTGGGATGGTACTGGGATGGCACTGGGACCATTTGCACAGTACTGGGACGGCACTGGGACCATTTGCATAGTACTGGGACAGCACTGGGACCACTTGGAGAGCACGGGGATGGCTGGAACAGCAGCAGGACGCCTGTGGGGCCACACGGACAGCTCTGGGACAGCATTGGGACAGCACTGGGATGACTGGGACAGCACTGAGATGCCATGAGAGTGGCTGGGACGGCACTGGGACCACTTGCGCAGCACTGGGACGGCACTGGGACCACCTGGAGGGCACTGGGGCCACAGTGAGATGGCACTGGGATCACTTGGAGGGCACTGGGGCCACAGTGGGATGGCACTGCGATCACTTGAACAGCACTGGGACCACCTGGAGGGCACTGGGATTGCTTGTGCAGCACTGGGACAGCACTGGGATCACTTGCGCAGCACTGGGATGGCACTGGGACCATTGGGAGGGTACTAGGATTGCTTGTGCAGTACTGGGACGACACTGGGACCAATTGGAGGGCACTGCGACCACAGTGGGATGGCACTGGGATCACTTGAGCGGCACTGGGACCACTTGGAGGGCACTGGGATTTCTTGTGCAGCACTTGGGATGGCACTGGGATCATTGGGAGGGCACTGGAAGGGCACTGGGACAGCACTGGGATCACTGGCTTTTGGGGGAACTGGTTGCAGGTCCGGAAAGGCCGATGGTGATGCTGACGGTGACGTTGATGCCACCTCTGTCCCTGCTGCCGCCCTGGCAGCCATCGGTTTCCTCCTTGGCTGCTGCCGGCAGCTCCGGAGGCTCCGCGCTGCCCCCCGAGCGTTTCCTGGGGTGTATTGTCTCCCTTTTCCCCCCTTCCTCGCAGGAAACCCTCTCTCCCAGTGCCGCCAGACGCTCCGCGCGGGCACAGGCACCACTGGCACCCGGCAGTGCCAGCACACGGCACTCCTGCTCCCGGCCCACGGCTCCCGGCGGGATACGCTGCTGGGATGGTGCCCTGAGACCCCCCAGCTCGGCCCAGGGTTGGGGGCGAAGGGGGTCCCGGCATCGATGCCGTCCCTGGTGTCCGGGCGTGCCAGGACCCCTCCGCCCCAGTTCCCCATCCGGCCGCGGCGTTGCCAGGGCTTGTTCCCACGTCCTCGCCATCCGGCTGGGAAGGCCGGAGTGGGGCCCTGGCAGAGGCCCAGCGGGCACCGTGCCGCATCCCTGGGCCAAGGGTGCCAAGGGGCAGAGACACCCAGTTCTGTCTACATTCCCACCCTCCTCATCCCCATCCCATCCCATCCCAGTCTCTTCCCATTCCCATCCCCATCCCCACCCCAATCCCAGTACCATCCCCATCCCGGTCTCTTCCCATTCCCATCCCATCCCCATCCCAGTCTCTTCCCATTCCCATCCTCATCCTCATTCCCATCCCCACCTCCATCTCCATCCCCATCCCCATCCCAGTCTCTTCCCATCCCCATCTCCATCCCCATCCCAGTCCCTTCCCATTCCCATCCCCATCCCTATCCCCATCCCCATCTCCATCCCCATTCTAGTCTCTCCCATCCCCATCCCAATCCCAGTCTCCTCCCATTCCCATCCCAGTCTCTTCCCATTCCCATCCCACCCCATCTCATTCCCATCCCATCCCCATCCCAGTCTGTTCCCATCCCTATCCCCATCCCCATCCCTGTCTCTTCCCATTACCATCCCCATCCCTGTCTCTTCCCATCCCCATCCCCATCCCTGCCTCTTCCCATCCCCATTCCAATCCCAGTCTCTTCCCATTCCCATCCCATCCCCATCCCATTCTCATCCCCATCCCATCCCCATCCTAGTCTCTGCCCATCCCCATCTCCATCCCCATCCCCAGGTCACTGCCAGGTCTCTGGGTGCCATTCCTGTCCCTCTCCCCACTGTCCCCCCCTTTCCCAGCCGTACCCCTGTCCCGGCGGAGCCGGCAGCAGCAGCGACGGTTTCTGAAGGGCACTGGGAAGATTAATGGTGCGGCCGGCAGCCGGTAACCGGATCGCTCCGCCGGGCACTGGAATGCGGGGCGGCCGCCCTGACCTGGCCGTGAACACCGTGGGACAGTCCCGACAGCCATGGGGGCAGCGGGGACCATACCGGGCGCTACCAGGGGCCACCTGGGCCACCAGGGACTCCACAGACCAACATAGAGCAGCACAGCCCAGGGTGGGCCACCACGGACCATGGTGGGCCACTCCAGACCATCATGGGCCACTCCAGACCACTATCGGGGAGCACCATCCTGGTGGCCCTGACCCCTGGCGCTCCCACGCTCCCGAGGGTCCCGCGGGGGCCACTGTGGCCAAGCAGGAGGATGCGGAGCAGACGTGGGGCCGGGAACAGAGGAAGGATGGAGCTTCCTCCGCCACCGCTCCTCTTCCTCCCGCGACGGCTCTGCCACACGGCACAGCCCCAGGGGTCACCACGGAGCCTCCACCCAGGTGGCAGCCAACACTGACACCCCAGAGCCATGGGTCCTGCTCAGTGTCTTCATCAATGACCTGGATGAAGGCATCGAGGGCTCCCTGAGCAAGTCTGGGGTTGACACTGAGCTGAGTGGCAGCTGCTGGAGGGTCAGGAGGCTCCAAAGGGATCTGACCAAGCTGGATCCATGGGCTGAAACCAACTGGGTGAGGGTTAACGAGGCCAAAGGGCGGATCCTGCCCTTGGGGCACAAGAACCCTGAGCAGCTCCAGCCGAGGAGAAGTCTGGCTGGAAAGTGTCTGGAGGAGAAGGAGCTGGGGGGGTTGGGTGAAGAGGAGCCTTGAGGGGCCCAGGGGGCCAAGAAGGCCAAGGGCAGCTTGGCTTGGAGCAGAGCCGGTGTGGCCAGCAGGGCCAGGGAGCTGCTTCTCCCTCTGGGGAGACCAAACCTGGAATCGTGGGGTCAGTTGTGGGCCCCTCAGCACAAGAAGGACCTTGAGGGGCAGGAGAATGTCTGGAGAGGGGAATGGAGCTGGGGAAGGGGCTGGAGAAGAAGAGGAGTGTCTGAGAGAGCTGGGGGTGTTTCTCCTGGAGAAGAGGAGGCTGAGGGGAGATCTCATTGCTCTCTGCGACTCCCTGAGAGGAGGTTGTGGAGAGGAGAGAGCTGGGGGTAGATTCCCCTTCCCTGGAGGGTTTAAGGGACGGGAGGACGAGGTGCTGAGGGACATGTGTCAGTGACTGATGGGGACAGTTGGACTCGGGTGATCCTGAGGGTCTGTTCCAGCCGCCCTGCGGCTGCATCGGTCTGTGGGATGTGCTGGTCGGATGCTCTGGTCCATGCGGATTCAATTAGGGTCGAGCTGGGGGGGTCGGGGTGGGCGCTGACAGTTGGGGCCCAGAGGATCGAGAGCTGGATTAGAGTTGCGCTGACAGGAGCACCTGGAGGGGGGAATGGGGCCCTCCCAGTGCCCCCCCAGTGCCCCACTGCCCTCCCCGTGCCCCCTCAGTGCTCTCCCAGTGCCTTCCCAGTGCTCTACATCTCTTCCAGTGCCCTCCTAGTACCTTCCCAGTGCCCTACAACCCTCCCAGTTCTCTCCCAGTATCTTCCCAGTGCCCCATAGACCTCCCAGTGCCCTTCCAGTATCTTTCCAGTGCCCTACAGCCCTCCCGGTGCTCTACCAGTACCTTCTCAGTGCTCTACAGCTGTCCCAGTGCCTTCCCAGTGCCCTACAACCCTCCCAGTGCCCTCCCAGTATCTTCGCAGTGCTCCACAGACCTCCCAATGCTATCTCAGTACCTTCCCAGTGCCCTAGAGCCCTCCCTGTGCTCTCCCAGTATCTTCCCAGTGCTCTACAGCTCTCCCAGTGCCCTCCCAGTGTTTTCCCAGTGCTCCACAGGCCTCCCAATGCTATCTCAGTACCTGCCCAGTGCCCAATGCCCTCCCCGTGCCCTCCCAGTACCTTCCCAGTGTCCCACAGTGCTCCCAATGCTCCACAGCCCTCCCAGTGCCCTCCCAGTATCTTTCCAGTGCTCCACAGCCCCCACAGTGCCCCACTGCCCTCCCAATGCTCTCCCAGTACCTTCCCAGCGCTCTACAGCTCTCCCAGTAACTTCCCCACCTGAACACACCTGCACACACCTGAACACACTTACACACACCTACACGCACCTGTACACACACCTGTACACATACCTGCACACACCTGTATACACATCTATGTACACCTGAACACACACCGGCATACACCTGTACACACCCACACACATCTGTACACACCTGTGCACACGCCTGTTCACACACCTGTATACACCTCAACACACACGAGCACACACCTACACACATCTGTACACACCTGTATACACCTACACACACCTGTACACACACCTGCACACACCTGTATACATCTACACACACCTGTACACACACCTGCACACACCTGTATACACATCTGTACGCACAACCCCCTGCACACACCTGTACACACATCTGTACACACACCTGTACACACACCTGTACACACCTGCACACCCCAATCCCTTCATGCACACAGCCCAGGCTGTCACTGCAGCGCTGCTCATGCCAACAGACACACCTGTGCACACCTGTACACACACCTACACACACCTGTACACACAGACCCCTGCAGACACTTGCACACACCTGCACACACCTGTGCACACACCTGTGCACACCTACCCCCCCCCCCCCCCCATCCCTCCCCCCATGATGCTGGATGAGTCTCAATTAATTGTTGCTTTTCCAGCCCTCCCAGGGGACCCCAACCCCCCCCCCCCCCTTAACCCTCCCCAATCCCATCAGCCCCTGCGTGCGGGGTCAGGCTTTATTACCTATAATTTGCGGGGTTCCCCCCCCCACCTTCCCGCGTGTTGCAGTTTAATTCCGACACTTTATTAAAGGAAAAATTCATTTTCCAGAGATTTCCATGCGCGATGCGAGGCTCCCGCAGCCCCTAATGGAGTTAGCGGCAGCAGCAGAGACGAGTTACTGGGAGGGAGATGAGGAATTAGGGAGCAGGGGGAGGTCGGGGGGAGCTCAGCCTGGCGAGCAAAGGACCCCCCTTGCACCCCCAATCACCAGTGAGGCACTGGGAAGCCCAGTATGGCACAGGGAATCCCTGCGTTGTACCCCAGTGAGGCCCAGGGAATCCCAGCATGGCCCAGGGCATCCCCACAGAGCATCCCAGTATGGCCCAGGGAATCCCCACAAAGCATCCCAGTATGGCACAGGGCATCCCAGTATGGCCCAGGGCACCCCAGTGTGGTACCCCAGTACAGCCCAGGGAATTCCAGTAGGGCATGGGGAATCCCAGTAGGGCACAGGGAATCCCAGTAGGGCACAGGGCATCCCCACAGGGCATCCCAGTATGGCATGGGGCATCCCGCGGGCCACCCCAATATGGCACAAGGCACCCCAGTATGGCACGAGGTATCCCCACAGGGCATCCAGTATGGCACAGGGCATCCCAGTATGGCACTAGGCATCCCAGTATGGCCCAGGGAATCCCAGTACGGCCCAGGGAATCCCTGTGGGTGATGATGGGGAGATGGGGCAGGAGGAGATGGGGAGATGGGGAGAGGGTGAGGAGGGACGGAACAGGAAGACAGAGAGGAAGGGCAGGGGGAGGTGGGACAAGGGGGTGTTGATGGGGAGATGGGGCAGGAGGAGATGGGGAGATGGGGAGATGAGGAGATGGGGAGAGGGTGAGGAGGGATGGGGCAGGGAGATGGTGAGGAAGGGCGGGCAGGGGGAGGTGGGGACAAGGGGGCGATCATGGGGAGATGGGGCAGGAGGAGATGGGGAGATGGGGCAGAAAGAGATGGGGAGATGGGGCAGGAGGAGATGATCTGTGAGATGAGGACTGGGCAGACAGTGACAGAAGCTGTGGAGCAGTACGGTCACCACTGTCCCCTCTCAACCATCATCCTGAGCGGGTCGCGACCCCCCAATCCCACCCCCCACCCCGTGGGGGCTCCGGCTGCCGGGAGCCGTCAAGGTTTGGCTTTCTCCCATTTCCAGTCCCCCCCCAACAATCCTGCACCTGCTGCCCCAAATTCCCGCACGGAGCTTGACCCCTGTGACCTCCGGCATGGGCCTAGAGCATCCCAGTAGGAAATCCATGAGGATACTGGTCGGGATCGGGGTTGGGGGGGGCCGAATCGCCCCAAAGGGGCGATTCGGCCCCCCCCAACCCTGATCCTGACGTGGGTCATGGTGCTGGATGATGATGGGAATTTGGGGGGGAGGCGAAAAATGAGGAAATTTATGACCGAGTCGTGCTCTGAAACCCAAAACCAGCTTTAATCAGCTTTTATGGGAGAGCAGGGAGGGTTATGGGGAGGGGGATAAAAAGGGGGGATGGAGTGGGAGGGGCTCCTCCTCCCCCCCCCCAACCCCCCCCCGGTTGTGTCACCCTGCGGTCCCTTAAAGAGGCAAGGACAGCAGGAACGGGGGCAGCGGGAAGCCAGCGGAGAGGGGACAGGGCTTGAGTGGGCAACGGGAGAGGAGCGGAGCCGGTGGGGGGACCCCGGGAAAGCAGCTGAGGAAGAGGGGGGACCCCGGGAACGGAGAGGAGCCGGGGGGGGGGGGGGGGCACCGGGAACGGAGAGAAGAACGAGTGAGGACCCCGAGAAAGGAGTGGAGGCAGTTAGGGGGCACCGGGAAAGGAGCAGAGTCGGTGGGGGGGACACCGGGAACAGAGCCGAGAAGGAGTGGGGACACCGGGAACAGAGAGAAGAAGGAGTGGGGACCCCGAGAAAGGAGCAGAGCCGGTGAGGGGGACACCGGGAACAGAGCAGGGACACCGGGAAAAGAGCGGAGAAAGAGAGGGGGCACTGGGGAAGGAGCAGGGACACTGGGAAAAGAGGGGAGGAGTGGGGGGGACACCTGGAAAGGAGCTGAGCCGAGTGTAGGGGACCCCGAGAACGGAGAGGAGGCACCGGGAAGGGAGTGGAGAAAGAGGAGGGGACACCGGGAAAGGAGAACGGACACTGGGAGTGGAGAGGAGACACCAGGAGAGGAGTGGAGCCGGTGCGGGGGGGCACCGGGAAAGGAGAGAAGAAGGAGTGGGGACCCCAAGAAAGGAGTGGAGACAGTTGGGGGGCACCGGGAGAGGAGCAGAACCGGTGGGGGGGACCCCGGGAAAGGAGCTGAGGAAGAGGGGGGAACCCGGGAACGGAGAGGAGCCGGGGGGGGGGGCACCGGGAACGGAGAGAAGAAGGAGTGAGGACCCCGAGAAAGGAGCAGAGGCAGTTGGGGGGCACCGGGAACGGAAAGGAGCAGGTAGGGGGGGGGTCACCGGGAGTCGTCGCGGGATGAGGGGCTCTCGGGACCGGCCATGAGGTCGGTTCGGGAGCCGTCGGGGCCGCCCCCCCCGGGGCCGTCGGCGAAGCCGCTGACACCCTTCGGGATCGAGGACATCCTGGGGGGCCCCCCCCGGCCCCGGCCCCAGCCCCAGCCCCCCCCCCAACAACAACGGCCCCGAGCAGCCTCCCCACTGCGGGCGCTGCAGGAGCTGGCGAGGAAAACGTTCCGGGGGATGGACGGGACACCGGGAGACGGTGAGGGACTGGTGGGGGGGCACCGGGAGCCGGTACGGAAAGGGGGGGGGGGCACTGGGAGGCGGGTGGGGGCACCGGGAGCCGGTATGGAGCAGGTGGGGGGGTACTGGGAGCCGGTATGGAGTGGAGGGGGCGCACCTGGGGCTGGTATGGAGCGGGTTGGGGGGGCACCGGGAGCCGGTATGGAACGTTGGGGGGGTACTGGGAGGCAGTATGGAGTCGGTGGGGGGCACCAGGAACAAAGTGGGGGCACCTGGAGCCGGTACGGAGCGGGTGGGGGTGCACTGGGAGCCGGTAAGGAACGTTGGGGGTGGGTACTGGAAGGCAGTTGGTTGCCCCCCCAACCCCAGCCCCGGTTCTTGAACACGAAGCCGGTTACCGGCCCCAGTTCCCCCGCTCCCGGCACCGGTTACCGGCCCCGGAGCGACAGACAGACAGACAGACAGACAGACGGACAAAGGGACCGAGAGGCAATGAGATATTCCCCAAGACAGACAGACGGACGGACAGACAGACGCCCGTTAACGGGGAAAATCCTTCCCCGACGGACACACGGATGGACAGACGGACACGGAGCTCCGGTTAATCGGTGATCAGCGGAATCGTCGCCGGGACGGACAGACGGACAGACCGACCCGAGCCCCCCCCCCCCTTCCCCCGGTAACAGACCAACAGGCTCTACCGGCAATTATTAACGGATCCCCCCCCCGCCTTGCTGGTAATTAACGAATCGACCTCACCGGCAATTAACGGAGCGTCCAACCGACTGGCCGGACAGACAGACAGACAAAGACGGACGGGACAGATGGACAGGACTGAGCTGAGGCTCCTTGTGCGGCTACCGGGGTCGGTTGGGGTCCCTCCCGGTGCCGGTTGGCTTGGTTGGGGTCCCCTCCAGTGCCGGTTGAGATGGTTGGGGTCCCTCCCGGTACCGGTTGGGGTCCCCTCCAATGCTGGTTGGGTTGGTTGGGGTCCCTCCCGGTGTCTGTCGGGGTCCCCCCTGGTGCCAGTCGTGATGCCGGTTCTGACCGTCTCGTCCCTCCTCCCCAATCCTCCCGGTGCTGGTGCGGGTCCCGGTCCCGACTGTGTTCCCGTTCCTGGTTCTAACGGGTTGTTCCCCCCTCTCTCCGCAGGTCTTCCCCCTCCCGGTCCTCCGCCGCCCCCTCGGCCGCCCCCCAGGCCCCGCCGGTGCCGCACGTCCTTCTCCGCTGGGCAGCTTCAGGCCCTGGAGCGGCGCTTCGGGACCAGCCGGTACCTGGGCCCGGCCGAGCGGGAGGCGCTGGCGGCTCGGTTGGGCCTGAGCCCCGGGAGGCTGCTCACCTGGTTCCAGAACCGCAGAGCCAAGCACAAACGGGACCTCGACGAGCTCCGAGCCGACGTGGCCACGCTCAGGGGGATGACCCCCGACGCCCTCCGGCGCCTCGGGGACCTCGCACCGGGACACCCCGGACCCCTCCCTGGGGCAACGGGAACCCTCGGAGCCACCGGACCTCTCCCCGGGGCACCGGGACCCACAGCCCCACCATCCCCTGGACCCCTCGGAGCCGTCTCCGGGGCACCGGGAGCCCCCAGACCTCTCCCCGGGACACCGGGACCCACAGCCCCACGACCCACGACATGAGCCAGCAGTGTGCCCAGGTGGCCAAGAAGGCCAAGGGCATCTTGGCTTGGATCAGAAATGGTGTGACCAGCAGGGCCAGGGAGGTGATTCTCCCTCTGGACTCAGCACTGGGGAGGCTGCTCCTTGAATCCTGTGTTGAGTTGTGGGCCCCTAAGCACAAGAAGGATGTTGAGGCTCTGGAGAGAGTCCAGAGAAGAGCAACGAGGCTGGTGAAGGGTCTGGAGAACAGGCCTTATGAGGAGTGTCTGAGAGAGCTGGGGGGGTTTATCCTGGAGAAGAGGAGGCTGAGAGGAGACCTCATTGCTCTCTACAACTCCCTGAAAGGAGGTTGTAGAGAGTCCCAGGACTGGGACTGGTGACACCGACACCAAGATCAACACTGGGGACTGAGGCACCGGGAGCAACAGGAACCTCGTCCGGTCCAAGAGTGGCATTTGGGACTGAGACACTGGGAGAACCAGGAGCACCGGGAATCCTTCCCAGCACCGGGACCAGTGACACCGAGATCAACATCAGGGACTGAGCGACTGGGAGCAACGGGAAACCTCACCTGGACCAACACTGACACCGAGATGGATGCTGGGGAGTGAGAGACAGGGAGCACCGGGAGCACCGGGAACCTTGTCCGGACCAAGAACAATGTCAGGGACTGAGGCACTGGGGCTACCGGGAGCACCGGGAACAGCCCCAGGACCGACACACCGAGATGGACTCTCTTGAGGGACTTGGGTTAGTGTTTGATAGAAATGGTTGGACAAGAAGATCCGATGGGTCTCTTCCAACCTGGTTGTTCTAGGATTCTGTGATTCTATGGACGTTGGGAAGTGAGGGGTCGGGAGCAACGGAGACCTCATCCAGGACCGACACCGAGAGGAGGAGGAGGAGGAGGAGGGAGACCCGGAGCTCCCAGGGCCTAACAGCAGCACCGGGACCGGTGACACCGATTTGGAGATGGACTGAGGGGACCTGGGGGGGGGGAGGGGGGATGCCGGGAGCACCGGGAAGGGGACCCACCACCGGAGACCTCGAGGAGGAAGGAGAGCGACGTCGGGGACTGAGGGAACCGGGAGGGGTCCCGGGAGCCACACCCCCCAACAGATCCTCCTACTCCCGGGACAACCGGGACCCCCCCCCGGGACCCCCTCGGGACCACCGGGACCCCCCCTGGGGCCACCGGGTCACCCCCAGGACCCCCCCGGGACCACCGGGACTCCCTCTGGGGCCACCAGGATCACCGGGGACACTCCCCCCGACCAGTGTGGTTTTGGAAGTCGGTGCTGGGAATAAAGGCGAGAGAGAACAGAGGGGACAGACGGACGGACAGACAGACGGGAAGGGAGGGGGGAGGCGTGCTGGGGGCCTGGGAATTGGGGGGGCATGGACAGATAGACAGACAGAGGAGGGGGGAGGGTGGTTAATGTGGCAACAGGGAACAGACAGACAGACAGACGGTGGGGGGGGGTGTGAAGAGAGGAGGGGACAGACAGACAGACGGAGCCATCCCTGTCCCCCCCCCCGCCCAGCTCCTGTGTCCTTGGTGTGACCTCCCCAAGGGACCCCTCGGCGTTAATTGCAGCCTCAGATTAATTACACACACACACAGACAGATGGACACATGGACACATGGAGGGACACAGAGTGATGGGTGCACAGACACACGGCCAGACACACAGACAGATGGACACACAGACGGATGGGCACTGATGGGCACACAGGCATGTGGACAGATGCACGGATGCACAGATGGGCACTCGGACACACAGACAGACACACGGACACATGGATGGGCACACAGACAGATGGACACACAGACACAAGGACACATGGACACATGGACACATGGATGGACACAGACTGATGGGCAGACACATGGACGGACACACGGACTGATGGGCACTCAGACACAAGGACAGACACACGGACACATGGATGGACACAGACTGATGGACACAGAGACACACACACAGACACACAGAGGGACACACGGACACACAGACACGTGAATGGACACACACTGATGGACACACAGACACACAGATAGACACATGGACACATGGATGGACACACGGACAGATGGATGCACAGACTGATGGGCGCTGATGGGCACACAGGCACACGGACAGACACACGGACACACAGACTGATGGGCACTCAGACACAAGGACAGACACACAGACATGTGGATGGACACACGGACATGTGGGTGGATACAGACTGATGGACACACAGACACACGGGTGTGTCACGGTCCACTCGTAAAGGGGACTCGTGATGGTTCGTTTCATTTCTGATTTCAGAGTTGCAAAATAATAACTCAAAGAGAGAGAGAGAGAGAGAGAGAGAGTGTCAAGGGAGTCAAATTTCCATCTCGACAGGCACTTTATTAATAATGTCCATGAAACGACTTATGATAGAAAAAGAGAGAGTTTTAGCCTCGTGACTACGCGTAAGAGGTGGCTGAACGTGACAGGAAGACTGGGAAAATGGCAAGAAGAGGATGGAGAAGAAACAGTGGAGCAGCCCTTTAGAGTTTGCTGCTCTTCCCACTGCTCCGAAATTTTGCTTGTGGATTTGCTTTTTAGTCTTAGAGTAAAATTGTTTTGCAGTCAGGCAGCTTCAGAGAAATGTTACCACAAACATTTGCAGCCAATATTGTCTTTCGTTGTCCTTGTTTTATTAGAGAAGTAGGGATTTTATTTTAGCAGCTCTTGGGGCCCTAAGGATTTAGGCTCAGGCTAAATGAGATTTCCAGTGTAGTTTTAGCGATAGCTCCTACTGGTTTTACCCACAACTTTTTGATGAAATGCCCAAGAAAACGTTAGCTTGTCTATATTACCAGGATTTTTTTTTCTTAATGTACATCAGTACCAGAGGCTTCAGAGGAGGTAAATATGAGAGCAGTGTGAAAAAAACTTTCTAGGGGAGAGTTAGAAAAGTCTTCAGCAGTAAGGCTGTGACAAGTGTGCCAGGCCCCAGCTCTGTGGGGTTTGACAGCTCCCCCCAAGCTGCCCCCTCCAGGCCAGGTCTCTATCTCGAGGTGTTTGAGCTGTATGTGATGAGTTGTGTCTGTTCTCAGCTCGACCTCGGGCTTGGTGGTGGGGGGCATCAGGTACCTCCTGTGGAAGGAGCCCCCCACATGCAGCCCTGCAGCTGGGACAGCCCAGCTCCTGCCTCCCGGGGGGTGCAGGGACCAGCCAGCTCCCCGGGACCCTGGGAAGAGAGCAGATCCATCGGGACTGGGGGAGCCGGGGGGTGGGGGTGGGTGGTGGACTCAGTGCTGCCGTGCCGTGGCCGCGGAGTGGGACTGCAGCCCGAGCGGGAGGGGCGGAGCGGAGATCCACGCAGTTCGAAGAGCGGCTCGGATCCGCTCGGCTTCTGTCGGCTCCACACAGGACCCTTTTAAATGCCCCCAGGCCCCTTCCAGAGCCCAAGCTGGCATTTCTAAAAGCTTGGAACGGCCCCTGCGGCGCTCAAACCGCAGCAGCCAATCAGCGCCGGCAGATTGACAGTTGAGGGGTAGTAGGAGGGGCGCGAGCGCCACGCATGCGCAGTGGCTACATTCTAGGCGCGTCCTAGTACTCCGGCACGCATGCGCAGTGGCTACATTCGAGGCACTATGTACTCCGGCACGCATGCGCAGTGCGGCTTTCTGGGCGCCACCATGTTGTACGGCACGCATGCGCACTTGTGTGCTGCTCAGTGCTGCCGCGTCGTGGCCGTTGAGCGGTACCGCAGCCCGGGGCGGGGGCGGGACGGGACGGGAGGGGCGGGGCTGGGCAGTCCTTGGGGCGGCTTGGATCCTCGCGCAGCCTTTCGGGACTGCTCTGCTCTTCGCTGCCCTTCGGCCGACGGAGGCTGGAGCTGGGAGAGGGGCAGCGACCCCCGTGCGCCCCCAGGGCCCCAGCGTGAGCGGCTCGAGCGGGGCTGGGCTCGGGTGAGTGAGAGGCGCCCGGAGAGGCTCCATGGGGGTTGCGGGGGAGCTGTGTGTGTCCGGCGGCGCCGCTCGGGGCTCGCTGTCCGTGAGCCGCGCTCCGCCCGGGGCCGGCATGTGTTTGGCTGCCCCCGGGGCTCGGGCTGAGGGGCGGTCGGGGCTGTGTCTGCGCTCGGCCTGCGTCCCCACGGGGTGGGAAATCCCCGCTTGGGAGGGGGAGGAAGGAGGCGGGGAAGGGCAGGAGGGGTGGGAGGGGGAAAGCAGGGGGGAGCAGGGGGCAAAATGGGAGGAGAAGCGGGGAAGGAGCGGAAAGGGGGGGTTGGAAAGCACTTTAGTGTTGTCGGTCTAGAGACAGCAAGGTGGGGGTCCCTTTTTTGGGGTGTGGTGTGTGGTGGTGAGAGCTGCAGGGCTGGGGGGGTTGGCGTCAGGTGTCTGGCAGTGCTGTGCAGTTCCTGTGGCCTTGCTTCGCATCCAGGCATCTTGTCCTCTGGAGACTAAACCAGGCTTTGTTACTTAGTACAAAAGTTACTTAGACATTATAAGCAAAATGTCTTTATTGCAAACGATGCAAGATGTGATCTTTTGATATGAATGCAAACAATTGTGGTGGATAGGTGCTCCGTGTAAGAGCTAAGATTATTACATGTCGGTAAATATTTACAATGTGTAGATTGCCTATTTTATTGCACTGGGTTTTTACAGTGCAAACTGATACACCTAAAAAGTCATGTAACCAAAATGCAGGTAGGCCGTGCATCCTGTGAAATTGCAGAAGGGGTTACCATGATAATGCTAGTGCCAAAAACCCTTACAGGATGTTACTTGAGTTTTAAATACTGAGAGTTTTCTCCTTCCTTGGTTTTATCTCTAAACCGTAGCAAGCTTTTCCTGGCACCTGTCAGATGTGAGCTTCTCCTTAATCAGACTTCGACACAAGCAGCTTCTGGGAAAGTTGCCAGCCTCTGGATTAGAATAAACTGACCCAAAAATTACATTACACATTTTAATGCATCTTATCTCTTTGTTCAGTATTATAATTTTGCAGTAGAGAGAAGTCCGGATTAGATATTTAACTATTGAAAGTTAAAGTTGCATCAGTTGTTCACTCAGTTTTGAAATCATGTAAAAATAGGAAGTGTTCTGTGCTTACTATAGTGGCAAGGAGTTTTGATTACAAAGCTCAGGTCGCCTGATTTCAAAGAATTGCAATACGACGTACGGAGTTATTTGGCATGCTGCTCCTAAGGTGGAATTTTCTGTCTTGTCGTAATTGTATGATTAAAATGAATAAGATAAATTTATATCATTCTATAGTGATTATTCTGTATTCTAGTCTAGTTTATTGTTTCATTTTAATAATATATAAGATAGATTTTAAAGATCTTATATGCATGTACAGACATTGATATGGGTAATTTATGTATTCGTAATCTATTTTATGCTTGTGGAGGGGATTGTTTGGGAGGATTTTTGTGGTTAGTTGTGCGGGTTTGTTTGTGGTTTTTTTCCCATAGAGACACAACGCTCTTGATCTATACATTTAACAGTTGGACTCGATGATCTGCTGGGTGTCTTCCAACCTGGTTGCTCTATGATTCTATGTTCCTATAATTTGGTGTCCTATTTTATATCTGCCACATTGAAAGCATAACAAATTGGTGCTTTTTAAAGACTACATATTCCAGAATGCTTTAAAGTGAAGGTGAACCCTCATCCGAAACAGTGAGCTTTTCAAGAAGCTTGCCCCAGATACAAATAAAAAAATTTCCCCTTCCTAACTTTGCTTGTCACCTGTGATGATCCTCTTTTCCTGTCTAGTCTGAGTTCGGCCAGTCTACGTGCCAAGAAGTGAGAGCTACAATTCAAATCTGAAGTGTTACGTACTTGCAAATTGAATTTTAAAATACTTAAAAAATATATATCTAGCCGAAATGGATGTAAAACATTCTTTTTATTAGATGCATCAAGAAGTTGAAATTTAAAAAAAAGTATCAAACCCCAGCTTTTACCAATCCCATAAGGAGAAATGATTAAATGCTTCATCATTAAATTTGTCTAAGCTTTCAAGTATATAAAGAGTGTATCGTGGATTTCTTACGAAGCTGGACTGTTAATTTTGATGCTCTGATCAATAACTGTGGCAAATCTACCTATGTTTGCCTTCTGTTTCAGCTAGTTTGCCATGACTGGCATGCACTCATATTTGTATATGTTGATAAAAGAAATAAATATGGAGGTAAAAAAAGTTCTGATGGGTCAGTCGCTGAAGTCAAATCTCAGAGGGAGTCAGGCGCAGTTCCTGTCCAAAGATAGATATGCATATGCAAATCACTTGAAGCTCGGTTAGCTATTTTGGTTAAGGTAAGTAATACTCAGTCTTTTTAATAGCAGATTATTTAGTTTGCTGTACATTGGTTGCAGTCCATACAGTTTATCATAGGAGGAAGAAATAGTAGCTGAGTTTTAGTATTTTATTTTCCTTTCCCCTTAAATATATTTTACAAATTTATACATTAGAACATAGGAAAAAAAAAATCTTTAATTTGTTTTTTTTTTAAATCTAGATTAGTATAGAGGAAGAATACACATGAGTACACTGTTGGTTTGGGGGTTGTTTTTTTATGTTGCTTTCATAAGAAGTCCTATTTATTTTATACAAAAGCCATTTCTGTCATATTGAATGGTGAAATAAATACTTTGCGTTTTTTGGCATCCATGAGTCCATTAAACCCTGTTCTTGAATCTTTTTTGCTTTCCCACCTCTCCACACCCTTATCATTCTCTTTGTTTCGCTTTTTAGCCTCCGATACTTCCTCATCTTCTCTCTCAAGAACAGAATCTCCTCTCCAACTGTTTGTATCTTCTCATCTCCCTCATCCTCATCCTAAAGGAGATACTTTTGTCTGGCCCCATGCTGCCTCTCCATACTGTGACCAAGTTCCTGAGCCTTGTTCACCTTCTCACTGTAAACTGGTTTTCTGTTCCTGATGGGCCTGTTAGTTTGTGCTGTACTTTTCTGATAATCTTCATAACTGATAAACCGTGTGTTTAACCAATTTAAGTTTCAACAGTGTCGGTGAAATCTGGCCTTCCAGATGCAGCTCATTAAATACTGGATAGATCTTAAGAGTTTCAGCAGAACTGACTGTTTCATTGCTCCCAAAAGAGGTAAAGTTACAGATGTATTTAATACTTTGTTCTCCTGACCCTTACAGAAAAAGCTAGGTGCTTGGTAAAAGAGGTTATTAGTCAAGACTGCTTCATAGCATTTACTGCTGTAAATTATTTCCATTGCTGGCATTTTTGCCTAACAAGATACACCTCTGCACAGAATTTCCTTCTTATCTGTATGGTTTTTAATGACATAATTTTAGAATGCCTTAGCTAATTGTATCCAAAATCTTCCCTAAAAATTCATATGAAGGAAAGAATTGCCATAATATCAGTGTATATTTTCATAGTGGGCATATTGGAGTGATTCAGAGGTATTAGAGCAGTGAAAATCAGCCTTATACTGTTTAAAGTCAAGAGCTGTTCTGTTCGTTGAAATTATGCCAGCTTAGACATGCTGTAAGTTCAGTCCTCGTGTTGTTTGAATACAAACTGTACAGTAGCACTGCTAAAGTAATTCAGGTGGCAGGGTAAAAATCAACATAGTTTTCCAGCTGTTACTTTTTTTCACTTTTTCATTTCTGTTAAATTGTCCTTCACTTATAGCTTCAATGCACGGTGCTATTATTGTCACCACATTTACTATGATTCAGCCTTAGGAAATTTATTTTTTATATCTGTCCTTTAACAGATACCACGTCAAAGGTATTAATTTCCTAGCAAAATGTAGAAAATAAATCTTTCAGTATTAACAAAATTCACGTGTTAAAATAGCTAGCATGAGACCAGAGTTTTGAAAATGCTAGTTCAAATGTAAGTCTGTAGCTGGATATTAAGGAAAGTTCTTCCTTTAGGCTTTGGGAAATCTATGTCCTACAGAAGCTTAACTGTTGAAGTTCGACTTTCTTCTTGAAGCATTTGAACAGCTGATTGACAGCTTTACAAGTTTCGGTGTCACTGAGCTGAACTTGCTCAGACCTAATAAATAAACGTACATCCCAGTCAGCATTAAATTCCATCGTCTTTGCAGAGGTACAAGCTAATAAGAACTTACTCAAGAATAAAGGCGAATTGGAAGAATGCAGGAGCCCAAGCATGGATTCCATTATGTAAAGCCCACATTTTCCATTTCCAAACTACTAGGTCCTCAGGGCTTCCACCATATGCATAAGAAGTAGCTGAACCATGAAAAAACCCGCAGATATTGGAGTCCTTTGTATAGTGTGAATAATTAATGGAAGTTAAAGCTTGCTATCTTTTAGTAAGTAGAGGTTTGCCTAGATGCTTAGAGCATGTTAGTAGAGTTACCAGGGCTGAAAATCTTGTGTTTAACGGCTTGCTCATTTCAATTTTTTTTCTAGCGTAAGACGCAAAAGGCACTTTGTATTATTGACTTCACTTCCAGTTTCTGTCGAACAGGAACATGATTTTAGTGGTGTAGCAAAGGCTCTATGACAATATTTATTGTAAACTGTAATCGTATTTTGTTTTTTAATCTTTTGAAACCCTGTAAAACTGTTTACAGTTTGAAGATTATCAGAAGTCCTCTGTCTTTCTTGGAGTTCTTGACTTATATATAATTTTTTTCAACTTCATTCTTTTGTTTTTAATTTGTGGTTTGATCTGTTCAAAGGCAATCCATCAGATGCTTACTTTCATGGTTTTTACTCCCTTTTTTCAGTTTGTAAGTCGTCTTCACTGTGCAGTTCTATTAATTTCTTGAGGACTTAAATCACCTTTTCCTTCACCGCAAAGCATATATGTTTATCCATCAGTACTAGACGTTTGATCGTGTGTAAAACAAGGCTGATGCTCTTTGTCCGTTCGGTCACCCCAAGGGCTGTAGTCTTATGAGATCTGAATATACTCAACTAACGCTTGCATTTAATAATTAAAGAGGCAGTATTCTGTTCTAGAGGACTGCAAATAAAGATATATTAGGAAGGCGTTGTATAACATAATGGCCAACTGCCACTAGTTTGTATTGGAGAAGATCTTATGCCACTGCTGTTCCTTTGGTGTATGTTGGTCCAAAATGCAATATTGCAACTGCTGTCATGAGTCATAGTAGCTACTGCTATATCTTGCTGTACAAATTTTGCTTGTGGAATACATTTCTTAAGAGTACACTTTAGAATAATCAAATGATGAAAACAAACTAAATAATAAGAGTATGAAGTATAAAGATAAATAAAAATAACTACTAATTTAGTCAGGATGTGAAACAACCTTTTTTTCCTCTAACCAGTTGCATTATAAAGCTGTGTGTTTAGACTCGACTAGTAAGTTATGGATTTCTTTTCATTGATTACTGTATTTCAGTGATGTATTAGTCCTGCAGAAGGTACTGCCTCTTTCTATCATGCTTCTTTTAGCACCAGAGTTCTCTGTGTGTCACACCACTGATGTTCTTCCTGCCAGCTTTGTCTGCATGTCAAGTTGAAGTCATGGTTTTTTTCCTGTTTTTCTCCTGCATGAGCGCTGCTGTTAAAGCATTTTTAAATTTATGTAAATGTTGAAACATTGAAAATATGATGAATGTAAAAATGTTTACTAAACATTTTTTTGTGGTATAAAAAGAAATCCTATCAGAATGGGTTTTTGTCAGTTGTTATGAACATGTTTCATAAAGGATGAAAAGTTCATTCTTTTACTCATTTTCAGAAGGAAAATGTATATAGCCAAGTTTTTGGGGTTTTTTTTCCTCCAAGCCTACATGACAGCTAAATGCTGATGCAGTCTATGTCTTCGTTCATGTCCATTAGGCTACATTGAAGAATTTGTTGGGAATTTACCAAGTAAAGAACTGAAGAAGTCATAGCACACCTATTTACATAGGCTGAGTTACAAATTATATTTAAAAGATAGGTTTCATGTAGACTCGTTTAATATTTATCTTAAGAAAAGCCTGAAGAGAATAGATTGAACAAGCTGCTGTTCACAGAAACTGAATTCTAGATGTGATTAAGAGAAGAAACATTTCTGTGGGAAACATACTTGCTGGTAGTTTTTCTGTTTGAGATTGAATTGAAACTTTGACATAATCATAATTGTTGCAGATACTATGGTGAGTAGCAGCTCTGTAAATTCTTGACAAAGTCACTATAGTAAACTTCATTGGGAGGTTACACTTTTTGGTTTAAAAGCATTTTATTAAGTTTAAGGACTCTTGTCACATTTTGCAGCATGCAGTGTGGTTGTGATTCCAGATGTTAATCAATAAATAGTTTAAGTAGTCAATTTTAGATCATGCAAAGACAGTCTGTGTTTCGCCCTTGGCCTTTTAGGTATTAACGAGCTTCAGAACGAAACTAAACAAATGAGGGTCAATAGCCAGCATCCATTCTGGTGATTTATTATTTTGCAGACCTCATATGTTTATATTTCAAAACAAACACTGTTTGCTGTTTGTGGTATTTGGAGGGATTTTTTTCTGGACAGCTATAACAGCAGGTCTATATATTTGTTTAGGAAAGCAAGGACATTTGCGTGCATGAACAAAAGTAAAATTTGAAACCAGAAATTGCCGTTACTTTATCTGAGCATTTGAAGGAAGCTGTAACTGAGAGAGTTGTAACACTAGAAGTAAGGATGTATTTGTGTTTGGCCAAGGGTATTGAACACAGACCAAAGAAAGAAAAATACAGATAAGTCTTGGAAGAGAGAGCAGAATTTATGATTAAACCAACGGTAACTGGCTACGCAGGACCTGTGATACCTTGAGCAGAATTTAAGATCCAGTCTTTACCCTCAGTTTCTCACAAACCGCTAATATCTTCACCAATTACAGTTGAAATTACCCTACATTTTACAATGGTAATGTGACTACAAAGGTCTGAATCTGGGGACCTCTGGATTAGAACAAGGAACGAATAGTTCAGATAAGTTAGTTCTAATAAGAAAAGAGCTGAAAAACTTTGGAAGAAGGTTGGAAGAAAGCTTTTTAGTGCACAGAATCTGTAATGTATCTTTAAATGACTTTAGTTGTTTGCAAAATGGAAACTTACTGATTGTGTTTTAACAGAACAGCTAATTGTGGCAACACTAAAGAAGCATTTAGAGGTTTATAGTTTAGAACTATCAACCTCAAAGTTGCACCTCAAAGACACCAGATCAGGCAGTGTCAAAAACCTACTGTTATTTTGAAAAAGAAAGAAAAAAGTATGAGCAGAGATGTGAAGGTGTGATAAGGGATACAGCGGCTGTGCTAGTTAGATGTGCAAGACTGTACTAGAGGTTGTGCCTCCTCATTTTGGAAACTGTATAGCCCTCTGCTTGGTGTCTCTCTTAATAGCTACTGCAAGAAGGGGTTTTATTTAAATAAGCAAAACCAAAGCCCAATTATTAATGCTCTTGTGCTGTTTTGCAACATCCTCACGTTCTCTACATTTTAAATAAGACTGAAGCGGTTCAAAGGCTGTGATATCCAATCAGCTTTGTAGAAGATTGCACCAAAGTTTCTTTGTGTGCTATTTAACATTGATCTTCAGACTTAAACCCCAAGATTTGAGATGTTGTTTAGAGACACCTTAAATTTAGTCTATTATGTTGAATAATCTGCAGTCTGAGTTCCTAAAAAGATAATTGGTCCATATTGAAATTTAGATTGTTAATATTAATGATTAATTTAGAATATGTTTATATATCAGCTGTATTAATTTAGTGAAAGATAGGAGTTAACTGTTTTCTAGAAATTCGATTGAAGGGAGGACACTTGAAGATTATTACTGTGCATATGTGTGTGTTTTCCTCAGAGTACTAGTTGCTACAATATATTAAGGGATAAGTTCTTCCTAAGCAGGAAATATAAGCAATATGAATGATAATACTTGAAATACAATTCTGTTATAGAGAGATGTTGTTTGAAAAAAAAAGATTTTTTCTTTTTTCTGCCACTAAGAATAAAGTCCAAGGTAGGGGTTAGTTACAATAGGAAGCACTTTGTATCCACTCTGTTTTAACATTAGTGTAGGTGGCATTGCAGCTCATAAGAATTTTATCATGGTATAGTTCTTTGTTTGTGATAGAAATGAATGTACAAAAAGTTTAAATAATATATTACCATATATACTTAATGGTTCAGTATGAGAAGCTTAAACTCTAAGAGCACACTTTTCCACTTTCCGTTTCAGTTGTGGGCCCCTCAGCACAAGAAGGATGTTGAGGCTCTGGAGCGAGTCCAGAGAAGAGCAACGAAGCTGGTGAAGGGGCTGGAGAACAGGCCCTATGAGGAGCAGCTGAGAGAGCTGGGGGGGTTTATCCTGGAGAAGAGGAGGCTGAGAGGAGACCTCATGACTCTCTACAACTCCCTGAAAGGAGGTTGTGGAGAGGAGGGAGCTGGGCTCTTCTCCCAAGGGACAGGGGACAGGATGAGAGGAAATGGCCTCAAGCTCCACCAGGGGAGATTTAGGCTGGAGATTAGGAGGAGGTTTTTCCCAGAAAGGGTGATTGGCCATTGGAATAGGCTGCCCAGGGAGGTGGTTGGTTCACCTTCCCTGGAGGTGTTCAAGGCACGGGTGGATGAGGTCTTGAGGGACATGGGTTAGTGTTTGATAGGTGTGGTTGGACTCGATGATCTGATGGGTCTCTTCCAGCCTGGTTGTTCTATGATTCTATGAAATACCATGTACCTGAACTAAACAAAATTCCTAACCTTATTGCTGTCCCTCCCTGCTGAATCCTTTTCCTGCAGAGGCTGTGGTGAAAGGTGCTTGCTGAACGTGCAGTGATGTCTGTGTCTGGAAGAGCTACCTTCCTGTCATACCTCTCTCTCCCTTTCACGTGCCTGTTTCTTAGACCTGTAGTCAATGTTAAGCTAGAATCATGTGCGGTAATGTGTCCTCTGCAAGTGGCACCTTGCAGGTCTGACCCTGCAACAGCTCTGCCAGGGAGCCTTTTGTGCCTCAAAAGGAAAACAAATAGCAGTGTGTCTGGGCTGCTTTGCTATTTTGGATTTTGATGTGGATGTGATTTAGAATCATAGAATCATGGAACAGCTGGGTTGGAAGGGACCCATCGGATCTTCTAGTCCAACCATTCCCATCAAATACTAAACCAAGTCCCTCAAGACCTCATCCACCTGTGCCTTAAACACCTCCAGGGAAGGTGAATCAACCACCTCCCTGGGCAGCCTATTCCAATGACCAATGACCCTTTCTGTGAAAAACATCCTCCTAATCTCCAGCCTAAACCTCCCCTGGTGGAGCTTGAGGCCATTCCCTCTTCTCCTGTCCCCTATCCCTTGGGAGAAGAGCCCAGCTCCCTCCTCTCCACAACCTCCCTTCAGGGAGTTGTAGAGAGTAATGAGGTCTCCCCTCAGCCTCCTCTGCTCCAGGATAAACACGCCCAGCTCTCTCAGCTGCCTCTCATAGGACCTGTTCTCCAGCCCCTTCACCAGCCTCATCGCTCTTCTCTGGACTCGCTCCAGAGCCTCAACATCATTTAGAACATCTTAGTGTTTACACTGGGTAAGATTCAGTTTGGGTTTGGTTTTCTCTTCTGGGGTTTCTTTGGGTGGGCTGTGGAGCAGAGAGGAATGGAAGGTCAGAGAAGGAAGCATGGGCACAGGAGGAAAACGCTTTTGTCTCGGGGCTTAGGGGCCATTTTGCCTTGTCACCCTGCTAACATTACTTTCTGTGTTTTCTCTTTCGCAGGTCTCCCTCCTCGGTGCTGTATGGGAATTGAATTACCCTCCTTCTGCTGTCTGTGCCCAGGCTGAATGCACGGTCTCACCCAGACCTTCTCCGGTCACAATGCTGCCACCTTTGCTGGGTGACTGGCAAGAGCGTGGCCCATATCAGGGGAGCCTTTGGCCTCTTCTGCCCACACAGAGGGAAGCCAGAAGAACCCCATGTAAACCAGTATTGTCTGAGCTAAAGCTTTTGGTTGGTTGCCCAGCTCTCTGTGCATTTTACTTTTCTAGTGTTTAAAACAAAAAAGAAGGCAGAGACGGTTCAGTGTGTGTGGTGAACATGCTGTGAGGCAGCATCTGGCACTGGGAATGCTGCACTGTGCAGCACAGGCTCCGATTTGGCAGCTGCTTCACTGTATGGGCAGTCAGTTGACTTTGGGCTCGTTTGTGTGCCGGGGGAGTTTGCTGGATCACATGCGGATATTCAGCAGGGAAATAGTCTTACTGTTGATGTGTCTGCCACTTGAAAAATCCAGTTGAGTTGCATTTGAATTCCATGTATTTTCCTCCATCAGATCAATTTTTCATTTTTAGCCTTGTCCTATTTCACAGCTGAAGTGCCTCCCGTCGGAACAGCTTCCATCGTACGGAGAACGTGTGCTGGAAGGTGTGCGGGAGCAGGAGAAAGCTGACTTTCCTCTGCACCTGCCACCTCTGCCTTACAGCTTTTCTTTGGAAAGCGGTGAAGGTGAGTGAGGTTCCCTGGCCGCAGAGGGCTCTGAGGGCTCTGAGAGTGTCCCCTCATCACAGGAAGAGCAGAGCCTGTGGCTGCCACTGTGCCCGCACAGGGTCTGAGGATTGACCGTGTAAGGGCAAACTGGGCAAATTGTCATAAAAGGGCAAGCTGACCATATATGGGAAAACTGGACCAAATGGCATAAAAGGTGAAATTAACAGTATCAGGGCAAATTGACCATATAATGCAAAGTGGGAAAATTACTCATAAAATGGGAAATTTACCATCTAAGTCAAACAGGGCAAATTGCCATAAAAGGGCAAATAAAGTATATAAAGGAAATAAACCATGTAAGGGGCAAATTTCAATAAAAGGGCAAATTAATCAAAAGTGTAAATTTATCGTATAAGGACAAACTCGTCCAATTGCCATAAAAAGACAAATTGACCTAAAACCAGGAATTTGATCCAATGAGGGCAGACTGGGCCAATTGCCATCAACGCACACTTGGAGCATGAAAGTGCCACAGCTAAGCAGAACACGGAACAGGCAAAGTGGGATCCAGAGACGACCAACCAGAGCGCAGAGTCCAGAGCCAATCGGGGCACAGAGCTGGCGAAGTGGAATCGAGAAGCAGCCAATGAGAACACTGAATTCACAGCCAATCAGAAGACAGGGCTGGAAAATTGGAATGGAGGAGGGACCAATGAGAGCGTCGTTCGTGCAGCCAATCAGAAGACAGCGCTGCTGAGGTGGAATCGAGAAGCGACCAATCAGTGCGCGGTACGCACAGGCATTCGTTGCCCTAGGCAATGAATGGGAGGGACTCAGTGCTGCCGTGCTGTGGCTTCGGAGCGGTACTGCAGCCGGGGGCGGCGGTGAGAGGGGACGAGCCGGCAGGGGCGGGGAGCGGGGCAGTTGTGAGAGCGGCTCGGATCCGCTCGGCTTCTGTCGGGACGGCTCTGCTCTTCGCTGCCCTTCCGCCCGCCGCCGGCTGCGGCCAACGGGCTGCAGGCACGGGCTAGGAGAGGGCCAGCGCCCCTGTGTTCTTAGTCTAGAGTTAGTGTGTATTGGGGGGGGATCCCACTTAGCTAGCGCTGTTTGCTTTTTTGGTGTGTCGTGTGGGTTGAGCATATAAGGGCAAAATTGGCATGAAAGGTGAAATTACCAGTACAAGGGCAAATTGACCATACAAGTCGAACTGGGATAATTCCTCATAAAATGGCAAATTTACCATATCAGGCAAACTGGGCAAATTGCTATAAAAGGGCCAATAAGCCACGCAAGTTCGAAGAGCGGCTCGGATCAGCTCGGCTTCTGTCGGCTCCGCGCGGCTCGGCTCTGCTCTTCACTGCCTTTCCTCCCGCCGCCGGCTGCGGCCAACGGGCTGCAGGCACAGGCTGGGAGAGGGACGGCGCCCCGTGTCGCCCGTGGGCACCCACCCAGGACCCCCATGTTCGCTGCCGTCAACCTCGTGTCCCGTGTCCGTCCCGTGGTGCCCTCGACCCCCGTGTCGCCTGACAGCCCCGTGCGTCCCGGCTCCGCTCGGCTGCGTTCGGCTGCTCTCAGCTGCGCGTGGGAGGACCCCGCAGAGAGCGCTCCCATTGGCTGCGCCGCGCGTCACTCCACGAGCGGCGACCAATCAGCGCCGGAAGAGCGCCCGGGGGGTGGGCTGAGGCGCAGCGGGGTCGACTGAGTGCTGCTGCGGACGGGGCCGGGGCGCCGCTCGCCCTCCGTGCCCGCAGCGGCACCGCTCGTGATCGGCTCGAACGGGGCTGGGCTCGGGTGAGTGAGACGCGCTCGGAGAGGCGCCGACCGAGGGCTAAACCCAATGAGAACACGGCCCATGCCAAGTGGGATGGAGAAGCGACCAACGAGAGACCGGAATATGAAGCTAATCAGAAAACAGCGCTAGCTAAGTGGGATCGAGAAGCGACCAATGAAAATGCGGAGCTCTTGCCTAATCAGAAGACAGGGCTGTTAGAATGGATCGAGAAGCGACCAATCAGAGTGTGGAACTCATAGCCAATAAGAAGACAGAGATGGCTAAGTAGGATTGGGAAGTGACCAATCAGAGCGCGGAAGACAAAGCCAATCAGAAAGTAGCGCTAGCTAAGTGGGTTCGAGAAGAGACCAATCAGAGAGCGTAGTCTGAAGCCAATCAGAAAACAGCGCTGGAAAATTGGAATGGAGACGCGACCAATGAGAGCGCTGTTCGTACAGCCAATCAGAAGACAGCGCTGCTAAGGAGGCATCGAGAAGCGACCAATGAGTGCGCGGAAAGCACAAGCGTTCGGTTCCCTAGGCAATGAATGCGAGGGACTCAGTGCTGCCGTGCCGTGGCTTCGGAGCGGTACTGCAGCCGGGGATGGGGCGAGAGGGGACGACCGATCCACAGGGGCTGGCGAGCCGGGAGGGGCGGCGAGCGGGGCAGTTGGAAGAGCGGCTCGGCTCCGCTCGGCGCCCTTCGGGTCGGCTCGGCTCTGCTTTCCGCTGCCCTTCCGCCCGCTGCCGGCTGCGGCCAACGGGCTGCAAGCTCGGCCTGGGAGAGGGACAGAGCCTCGCGTCCCCCATGGGCATCCGGGGCTATCATAGAATCATAGAACAACCAGGTTGGAAGAGACCCGTCGGATCATCGAGTCCAACCATTCCCATAAAACACTAACCCATGTCCCTTAGCACCTCATCCATCCGTCCCTTAAACACCTCCAGGGAAGGTGACTCAACTCCCTCCCTGGGCAGCCTCTGACGCTGCCCAGTGACCTTTTACGTGAAATATTTTTTCTTTATGTCCAACCTGATCCTCCCCTGGTGGAGCCTGAGGCCATTCCCTCTTGTCCTGTCCCTTGGGAGAAGAGCCCAGAGCTCCCTCCTCTCCACAACCTCCTCTCAGGGAGTTGCAGAGAGCAATGAGGTCTCCCCTCAGCCTCCTCTTCTCCAGGATAAACTGGTAAAAACTGATTTTCACAGCAAAAGAAAACCCACACCTAAAAGCCCAAACCCTTTCAGTAAGACAAAACTACACTGTGACACAACACAAGCTTCCAGTGTCTGTGCCAGAGGGATTGGAAGGTACCAGAAATCCAGCTGCCATTTCTGGCTGCTGTGTGTGCTCCCCCATCCTCCCCGGACCCCGTGTGCCCCTGTCCCTGCCCGGGGTGCCCGCGTTCCCTGTGTCCCTTGACAGTCTCGTGTGTCTCGGCTGCGCTCGGCTGCGCCTGGGAAGGACCCTCCCATTGGCTGCATAGAACGTCACTCAGGGAGCGACGACCAATCAGCGCCGGGAGAGCGCCCGGGGGGCGGGACGAGGCGGAGCGCGGTCGACTGGGTCCTGCTGCGCACATGTCCCGGGCGCCGCTCGCCCTCCGTGTCCGCAGCGGCACCGCTCGGGATCGGCTCCACCGGGGCTGGGCTCGGGTGAGTGAGAGGCGCCCGGAGAGGCTCCGTGGTGGGGTGGAGGGGGAGCTGTGTGTGTCCGGCGGCGCCGCTCGGGGCTCGCTGTCCGTGAGCCGCGCTCCGCCCGGGGCCGGCATGTGTTTGGCTGCCCCCGGGGCTCGGGCTGAGGGGCGGTCGGGGCTGTGTCTGCGCTCGGCTGCAGCCCTGGGGGGGAAATCCCCGCTTGGGAGGGGGAGGAAGGAGGCGGGGAAGGGCAGGAGGGGTGGGAGGGGGAAAGCAGGGGGGAGCAGGGGGCAAAATGGGAGGAGAAGCGGGGAAAGAAGGAGGGGAAAGGGAGGGTTGGAAAGCACTTTAGTGTTGTCAGTCTAGAGAGAGCTGCGGGGGGGGTGGTGGTGTCGCGTCGCTTTTTTGGGGTGTCGGGCGGGTTGGCGAGAGCTGCTGGGAGGGGGGGAGAGAGGGGGTGTTCACTTCAAGCAGGGTTACTTGGAGTATTTTGCCCTAACAGCTCCTTCCTTTTGCTTTGATAGCCTTAAGCTCGATCATGGTGAGGATGGGACCGAGTGCCTGTGGGTTAAAATGAGAGGAGCCCTCAAGAAGGTGGATATTGTGATGGAGTCTGTTACAGACCACCCAGACAAGGAGAAGCAGCTGATGAGCTCTTCTATAAGCAACTGGGGATCATCTCAAGGTCGCTACCTCTTGTCCTCATGGCAGACTTCGATCTTCTGGATATCTGCTGGAAGTAAAGGAGCAGAGAGGAAACAGTCTAGGAGGTTCCTGGAGCGCGTTGAAGACAACTTCCTCACACAACTGGTGAGTGAACTGACAAGGGAAGGTGCCCTCCTGGACCTGCTGTTTGTGAACAGAATCATGAGATGATGGGGTTTTCTGTTCTAGGTGAGGTGAAGAGGGTGGTTAGCAGGACAGTCACATTAAATTTTCAGAGGGTAGACTTTTTTCTGTTTGCAGACGACACTAAGCTGGGTGGAAGTGTTGATGTCCTCGAGGGTCGGGAGGCTCCAAAGGGATCTGAACAAACTGGACCGCGGGGCTGAGACTAATGGCATGAAATTTAACAATGTCAAATGCCAGGTCCTGCACTTGGGGCACAACAACCCTATGCAGAGCTACAGACTAGGAGAAGTCTATCTAGGAAGATGCCTGGAGGAATAGGGATCTGGGGGTGTTGGTTGACAGCGACTGACCATGAGCCAGCAGTGGCCCAGGTAGCCAAGAAGGCCAATGGCATCTTGGCTTGGATCAGAAACAGTATGACCAGCAGGTCTAGGGAGGTTCTTCTCCCTCTGTACTCAGCACTGGTGAAACTGCTCCTCGAATCCTGTGTTCAGCTGTGGGCCCCTCAGCACAAGAAGGATGTTGAGGCTCTGGAGCGAGTCCAGAGAAGAGCAACGGTGCTGGTGAAGGGGCTGGAGAACAGGCCTGATGAGGAGCGGCTGAGAGAGCTGGGGGGGTTTATCCTGGAGAAGAGGAGGCTGAGAGGAGACCTTATTGCTCTCTACAACTACCTGAAAGGAGGTTGTAGAGAGGAGGGAGCTGGGCTCTTCTCCCAAGGGACAGGACGAGAGGGAATGGCCTCAAGCTCCACCAGGGGAGATTTAGGCTAGAGATTAGGAGGAAGTTTTTCTCAGAAAGGGTGATTGGGCATTGGAGTAGGCTGCCCAGGGAGGGGGTTGATTCCCCTTCCCTGGAGGTGTTTAAGGGACGGGTGGACGAGGTGCTGAGGGACTTGGTTTACTGTTAGATAGGAATGGTTGGACTAGAAGATCTGATGGGTCCCTTCCAACCTGGTTGTTCTATGATTCTATGTGTCGGCCCTTTCGGGAGGGGGACGAGTGTGTGTCGGCTCTTTCGGGAGGGGGACTAGTGTGTGTATGCCCTTTCGAGAGAGGGACAAGTGTCTTTCGTCCCTTTCGGGAGAGGGACAAGTGTGTGTTGGTACTGTCGAGAGAGAGAGAAGTGCTTGCATGCCTTGCACACACAAGCAACATGTTACACATGCCACACGTGCCGTGCAGGCTGGAACTGGGAGTGGGACAGCACCACATGTCCCTCCCGTTCCCCCCAAAACCCTCCTGTCCCTGCCCGGGGTGCTGTGCAGGGCCCAGGGGAGGGCAGGGATACACAGCCTTTCCTCTTATGTCTGCTCACTTTTATATTTTCTCTCTGACAGCTTTATTGGACTTGAGTTTATCCTCGTGTCTACGCATGAGATGTGGCTGAATGTGATGGAAAGACTGCTGGGAAAATGGCAAGAAGAGGATGGAGAAGAAACAGTGGAACACGCCCTTTAGAGTTTGCTGCTCATCCCATTGCTGAGAAATGGGAGTGTCTCTGAATTTGCTGCTGTGTGAGACAGATGAAAGAATTTTAATAGAAGCTCAGTTCTATCTAAATGTTAGATGGGACTATGCTTGTGTAAAGCATATTGTATGTAACTGTTACCAATACACTTCAATGCACTGTGTCTCAGCACCTAGAATATGGAAGGAATCTTTTAATCTGTACAGTTTTTTAACAATGATAATTGATGTTTAGTGGCTTAATAACATATGTAATTTTATATAATTTCAGTCAAGCCTGAATTTCAGGCTGTCATACACTGCTGTCATACACCGAACTTTCAGTAAACCACCAACATTTTATATTTAGGAGTAATTTCTTACCCATCCTAAGTGGGATGCTATAGTTTTTCTTGTTAAAAGGGTGGGTCTTGTTCAGAAACCTCTGAAGGTAATAGTTGGGTTGGTTAAGTCTGTGCCACAGCCGTGGTCAGCAATTAGGTACAGGTGAAGGGTTTGCCCCTTAAAAGGCCTTTGATTTCGAGCTGGCTCTCACCTGCAGCTGGAGCAGTCAGTGAAGGAAGGGGCTGCAGAATCCTGCCTTCTTTCCTTTCTGCGCTGGGTTTTGAACAGTCGTGTGGTTTTCTTCGTGGTGCATTTGAGCCACTGTCATGGTATCTTCTGTGAGATTCAAGTAATGATTTTGCTTGTGGATTTGCTTTTTAGTCTTAGAGTAAAATTGTTTTGCAATAAGGCAGCTTCAGAGAAATGTTACCGCAAACATTTGCAGCCAATGTCGTCTTTCTTTGTTCCTGTATTATTACTAGAAGTAGGGATTTTTTTTTTAATCTATTGGGGCCTTAAGGATTTAGGCTCAGCCTAAATAAGATTTCCAGTGTAGTCTTAGCAATAGCTGCCACTGTTTTTCCCAGAAGTGGTTTGTTTAATGTGGGGTTTGTGTCATAAGCAGTTGAAAATTGTATTTTGCCCAGAACTTTTTGATGAATTGCCCAAGAAAACTGTTAGCTTGCCTGTATTGCCAGGATATTTTTTTTCTTAATCTACATCAGTACCAGAGGACTCAGAGGAGGTAAATATGAGAGCAGTATGAAAAACACTTCTAGGGGACAGTTAGTAAACTATTCACCAGTAGGGCTGTGACAACTGTACCAGGCAAGTTATTGGAAATGGTAAGGAAGAACAGAATTAGAGGTTGTGGATGAGTGTGGTGTTTGGGGTGATCCTAGTGCATGGATCTGTCAGAGTTTTTTGAGGAAAACTGTAATCGTGTAAATTAGGATAATTTGGTTGATGCTGCTTTATCTACTGTTTAGATGATGTTTTCTCAAGAGCAGGAAGAAATAGCTACTCCTATACACTAGCTAAAACTACGTATGGAGCTTTTTTGCTGGCAGGTGGAACTGCTGAGTTCTGTTGACTTACTGACTGGGAGTGTTGGTGGGGGTGGGGGTTGAATTTCTGCCCTCTTTTGTGCTTTTCTCTTGGTGTTTAACTCCTGCTCAGAATTGAAAATGTTTTGAGTAGAGAGAACGTAAGAGGTTTTACATGTAGTGCCTACTTCTACAAGAATTGTACTGTTATATATTTAGAAAATGTTTTCATTTATGTGGTGGCTGTTCCAAGTAGTTTTATGTAGAAAACCTTGTTTAAAAAGCAACGAATAGTGAGCTCTGGCAGGGGAGTTAAGGTTGTTCGGGCAGGGTAAATGAACGTGGTCCAGAAACACTGCTTTTTGGTCAAGTGAGTAAAATAGAAACTGAATGATGCTCTTCCTTGCCAAGCTGAGGGCAGGAATGCTCGGTACCCGTCGGTGATGTAGGGGTTGTCCTTGAGGAAGACGGGGATCTGCTCGTAGGTGTAGAGGCGGGTGCCGCGGGGCACGAGCACGGGCCAGTACTGGTAGCCGCCCAGCTCCATGTAGTGGGCGCTCCGCAGCACCTTGGGGGGCATCCTGCCCCCTTTCCCCGGGAACACGGGGGCGCGCCCCGAGCGGCGCGCGACGATGGCGTCACCGCAGCCCGAGCGGCGCCGGGAGGTGACGTCACGCACCGCGCGACGCGCTCTCCGCGTTCTCCCCGGCTTCCGCCGCCAGGGGGCGCGCGCTCCCCCCACTCCTCGCCCCGCCCCTCCGTGTGAAGCGCGCGCTTCCTTCGCGCGGGAACCGGGACCATCGGGAACAGGGACCCTCAGGAAGCTGCCTCGCCCGCTCCCGACGGACAGTCAGGACCCCACCAGCGTCCCCCACGTCTACCTGTCCGTCCGTCACGGGTAACCGGTGACCGGGTCCCTCACGTGGGTTAGTGTTTGATAGGAATGGTTGGACTCGATGATCCGACGGGTCTCTTCCAACCTGGTTGTTCTGTGATTCCAGGCACGGGACCGGCTGCCTGTCCCAGCTCCCTGCAGCACTGAGACCCCTCACGGTGCCGCCGCGGCGGGAATGGTGCCCCCAAGGAGACACTGTCTAGCCCCGAGAGGCGCTGGAGAGGGAGGTTCCTGCGGGAACGGCGGTCGCTGCCCTCGATGGGGCTTGGGAGGTGCGAAACTCTCCAAAATGGAGGCCGAGGGCAGCGCCCCTGGGTCCTGCTCGCACCCAGCCTGAGCCTCCAGGGAACAAACGGCCTCAGGCTGTGCCAGGGGAAGCTTAGACCAGGTATTTTCTGCACTTGATAAGTGGGATTGAGCTGATGGATGGCCTGGATGAGCTTGGAGGTCGTTTCCAACTTGAAAGAGTCCATGATTCTACCGTTTTTTTTTTTTTTCCTTCCGTTCTTCTGTGTAGTCTATGAAATACTAAAAGAAGAATAGTCTTAATTATTTTTGGAGGTTAGGAAGACCTGGACAGGCTGGAAGACCTTTCACAGAAAGGGTCATTGGGCACTGGCAGAGGCAGCCCTGGGAGGTGGTTGACTTGCCTTCCCTGGAGGGTTTGAGGGACGGGTGGATGAAGTGCTGAGGGACGTGGGTTAGAGATTGGTGGGAATGGTTGGACTTGATGACCCGGTGGGTCCTTTCCAACCTAGTGATTCTATGATTCTAAGACTGGACCAGCAGGAACCTTATCAAGTGCAATGCAGATGACTCTGAGGACTTGTACCTGGGAACACATAACCCTGCTGTGCAGCTCAGACTGGGTTCCACAGGGACTGGAGTCAGTGTGTGTGTTTCTGAGAGACAGAGCTGACAGAATCACAGAACAACCAGGTTGGAAGGGACCCATCGGATCTTCTAGTCCAACCATTCCCATCAAACACTAAACCAAGTCCCTCAAGACCTCATCCACCCATCCCTTAAACACCTCCAGGGAAGGGGAATCAACCCCCTCCCTGGGCAGCCTATTCCAATGCCCAATGACCCTCTGTGTGAAAAACCTCCTCCTAATCTCCAGCCTAAATCTCCCCTGGTGGAGCTTGAGGCCATTCCCTCTTGTCCTGTCCCCTGTCACTTGAGAGAAGAGGCCTGCTCCCTCAAAACCAGAGGTGAGGTTTTGCTTGATCTTGTGCTGTCTTGTGTCCTCTTTGTGCTGTAGTGATCTTGCCTATGGGTTTGTAGAGCTTAAAACATTAACAGGGAGTGGTGCTGTTGCTGAGCTGTTTGAGGGGGGTTAGAAGAGATGTATTTTATCTGATTATTTTTAAGTTATTATTTCAGTTCCCCAGTGGAGCATTGATTTACTTTGCTGAAAGTCATCTTTTATCTTTTGGACATGGTTTAGTGTTTGATAGGAATGGTTGGACTTGATGATCCAGTGGGTCTCTTCCCACCTGGTTGTTCTATGATTCTGATTCAATAGTCATTCACATGGAAAAGACAAGGGGCAGTGGGTACAAGTATCTCCTGGGGAGATTCCGATTGGATTCCAGAAGATAATTTTTCGCTATAAGAATAGTTAAACATTGGAATCATCTCCCTGGGGAGGTGGTGGATTGCTCTGCACTGGACCCTTTCACCACTCAGCTCAACAGGATGCTGAGCCATCTCATTTAAAATAGAGGTCATCTAAAAAGCTGATCCCTGAGGTCCCTTCTAACCCAGTGCTCTGTGATTAGTAGTAAAGACAATTCTTCTCAAGGCTTGGCTTTGCCTAAATAAGAGCAGCTGTGGGTTCTTTGCCAGTTGCTTTTATTTTTTTTATTTTTAGTTTAGAGAAAAAAAGGTCTGTAGAAATCAGTCACTGGATGGGAATCAAGGCTGAAAATGTGTGTGTTGACTGGCTACCCTTACTCACCCACTCCTGCCCGCTGGTAACGTGCCATGCAGTATTCTCTGAGGGTCTTTTCTGTAGTTAAATGTGAGAGTGCTTCTCCGTGAGCGCGGGAAGTACAAAAGATTTTCCCATGGTAGGGAGATCGGTTTGGAGCAGGACAAGGTGGAGGGTGATGGGCGTTTGACACCCAGAGTGACACGTTCAAGGTCTGGTTCACTCCAGCTGTGCCCCCTCTACATCCGCTTTCCATGCCACACCACTTGGTTACCCCAAATGAGTTGCCTTAGGTCAGTAGCAACTCTTGACTATTCTCACTAATCAATCATTCACCAAGATATATCAAAGTGCATGCTCTGAGTGCTGTGATCCTGCTTCTGCAGACCCCCTGATTGCTCCTCGTGCCTTCTCCCTCCTCAGCTGCCCTGCATGCTGGGCATGTTTTTCCTCTGCATGTACCACAGGGCTTCGGGGAGCTACCTGCAGGAGTTGTGTTCATAGTAATCATTTAGCAGGCTTAGCTCTACATACTTCCTTGCTTTTCCAGGGCGTATCCAAAGCACATTTCTGAATGTCTCGTTCCTGCTTTACTTTGTTTCTGACTTCCATCCCTTATGGCTACCTGAAAGGAGGTTGTAGAGAGGAGGGAGCTGGCCTCTTCTCCCAAGTGACAGGGGACAGGAGAAGAGGGAATGGCCTCATACTCCACCAGGGGAGATTTAGGCTGGAGATTAGGAGGAAGTTTTTCACAGAAAGGGTCATTGGGCATTGGAATAGGCTGCCCAGGGAGGTGGTTGATTCACCTTCCCTGGAGGTGTTTAAGATGTGGGTGGATGAGGTCTTGAGGAACTTGGTTTAGTGTTAGATAGGAATGGTTGGACTAGAAGATCCGATGGGTCCCTTCCAACCTGGTTGTTCTGTGATTCTGTGAAATATCTGATCTTGTTAGTGTAAATATTGCTGTCCTTTCAGAACTTACCTGATTTTCTGGATATGGATTTCTTCTCTTCTACTGCAGCAATGTTGATACTGGAATTCCTCTCTCACCTTTACTCGCTGTTTTACCTGCTGTTGGTCCTCTGTGGGCAGTCTGAGAGCTCTCGTGAGACTGGGAACCTGTTTGGGATCTGGTTACTTGCAGGGTTTAGGTTTTCAGTTGCTACAGTGCTGCCGTACCCGCCTGAGACTGGGTTTCTTCTTAAAAGAAAGAGGATAAAAAGATCAGCCTAATCAAGGGGTTTAATGTGCTTGTGATCTTTAAGCTGTTATCACTTGACTGGATACTGTGAGTGCCAGTGCCTGCCTGTGATCTTCCCTGGCTTTAGAGTAGGGTGAGGAGAGACAGATTTGGTACAGAAGTTTCCCAGTGGAGGCTGCTGGGCATCAGCGTCGGGCTCTGTCAACCTGTGGTCAGTGCTGCTGCAAGGGAGGGAACAACAGGCAAACACGGGAATCCTCTGCACTTGAGGGATGACTGGGTTTGGATAAAGCAGAGAGAGCTGTGATGGGAACTCTTGCAATCCATCGCTGTTCGCAGGGACAGCCTTTTGTAATGCTTGGTTGTCATGTGGCTTTATTATGTGCTTGTTGCCTTTATTGAATTCTTTGTGGCCTGATCCCAACACTTTCTGTGTCTTGTTTTAGCTAGAATAATTCCTCCAGTGTGCTGAGTTGAGCTGCAGAGAGCGGCAGGCCAGGCAGGCACCACACATATAAATCAGGCCCCATTCAGTGAGGAGCACTCAAGTGACTGCTTGATGGCCAAGGTACTCCTTCCCATGAATACGGGGACAAAAGTCCAGGGGGTAATGAGAGGCACAGCACTGGAGTGTTTGTTTAAAAGACAGTGGCTCATTCTGCAGGCTGGGGCGAGGAGGCAGGAGAAATTCTGTCTGGGGTCCGGAGTCTCCCAGAGGAAGTGGCTGCCGTTTGTGCTGAATATGGAACTCCTCTTAGAGGTGACAGCGCATGAACCTGCAGTGACATCCACTGAAATCGGTGGCGCCTGTTTGTGAGTGTGGAATAGGCCTTAACAAGACAAGCATGATGCCTGGCTGAAGGATATAGGAGGGTCTGCTTGCAGACCTTGTCCTAAGGTTCTGCTGGAAAGCGTTGCCCCCTCAGACCTGCTGAAAGGGTGGATGGCTGATTTGTACAGCACTCAGTTGGAAGTGAGCTGCTTGGGATCAGATAGGATCTGCTCATTGTGAGGGGTCAGACTGCTGGGAACAAATTGTCAGGGGAATATCTGGCATGGCTTAGAAACGCAAAGGATTAGGTTTGGGTTACTGTGGGTCTGGGTTTCATTTCCCTGGGAAAACATCTAGTGGAAGACTTGCTTTTCCCTCTGATGCTTCATCAGGCTTTTATTCCATCTTCAAAGTAGATGGGAAGTAGCACAGTCTGTTTATCTGTGTAATAGAGCATTTCCTATGGGAAGTTTAACTGTAGAGAGAGAAAAGAGCTTTTAAAAAGTATGTGGCCTTAAATCTTTGCAAGTATTGGAACCTTTTCTCTGAGTGAAGACAGTGGTCTCTGTTCTAGAGCAAGGCTGGCATTTCTTCTAAGCTGGAGATGGTGTTTGATTGAAAACTGGACTCCAAATGTGCTTAGACATTTGAATTGGTTGAAATCTAACTCTGGAAAGCTGTGAAGAGCTAGGAGCAAATGTGTGCTGGACCTCAGGAGCACAGTGCACAATTCTCGTCTGCGCTCGCATCGCTCTGTTCATAGCATCTTTTCTGTGAAATAGCTTAACTCAGCTGAAGTGTCAGGTCAGAATGCCTGAAGCAGCTGCCTGAGACTGTGTTCTGGAGTGACATAGGTCCTTATCTGAGCAGATCTTTTGTTTCCAGCAAGCGTGTGTAACCTGTCCTCTGGCTAAGAATCTGCTGGACAGCAGTTGATCATAGAATTAAGGAACTGTGGAATAGTTTAGGTTGGAAGGGAGCTTAAAACCCACTCAGTTCTACTCCCTGCCGGGCAGAGGTATCTCCCACTGGATCAGGGGCTCTAAGCCCCATCCAACCTGGCCTTGAACCCTTCCAGGGATGGGGCAGCTACCCCTGCTCTGGGCAACCTGAGCCAGGGCCTCCCCACCCTCACAGGAAAACTTTTCTGCCTAAGATCTTATTCCAATCTCCCGTCTTTCAGCTTCAAGCTGTTCCCCCTCGTCCTATCCCATGCACTCCCTGCTCCAGAGCCCCTTTGGACATTAGAAAATGAGCAGGTTTTTCCCTGTAGCCAGCACTGCAGTACAACAAATCTCTCTAGTTTGCCTTTTCTCTTTTTAAACTAACATTTTCCTCTCTATGTGTGTGTTGCCCCTCCTGCTGTAAAACACACTGACTCAAGCCCTTCAGCTGCTTCAGTCCCCTTTTTGTGCTGATGTTTCTAGTGCAAAGGGGCCTGGAGGTGAATCCCAGTGGAGAGATTTTCAGCCCCCAGCAGCAGCTCAGCAAGGCAGGGCTGTGGTGTTCTCTGCCTGTGGCATCGGGGAGGGGGCTTAAGGGCCTGCAGACACCTTGAGTAGGCAGTATGTGCAGATGGAGGGCAGGGAATGTCCTGTGAGATAAATGTCTGCGATGAGAGCAGAGTCCTAAGCATGCACCTGCCTGCAGCAGCAGCCAGCTAGGGCGTGGGGTGCAGTCTGCTCCTGTGCCTTCACCTCCCTGATGTCTGCCCTTGGAGCTTTTGCTCGCCCAATTTTCGCCAGTAACAACCCCTGTCTGTAAAGCAGTGGATGAAGCCTCTTGGAAAGCACAGGCCCTTCAGTGCAGGGATTTTGTCCGAGCGAAGCTGACTGCTGTGTGATGTGCAGCACAGCTTGTGAGCAGTCACGGCAGCATGACAGAGGTGTTGATTGACAGGTCTCTCTAACGCCTGCTCCATCTGGGGAAACCATTCCTTTTGATGCTGTTCCTGACCTCAGGCGTGTTTCTGTGCAAAACCCCTGTCAGGCAATGCTCTGCACTGCCCGCCTTTCCTCCCACCATCGCTGAGCGAGGAGCCTCCTGCACACAGATGCAGGCTAACCGCTGGCAGGCAGCGCAATGCCCACACCAGGGTTTTATTTATATCCCAAATCCCATTTCTCAGTACTGTCAATTCATTCCCTTGCGGAGAAGCGAAAAGACAGTTAAAGGGACTTTTAGTGACATCCCCCTTGTTTAATGAAGCTTGGAGTTATGGCCAAGTGACTCGAAGTGCCGTTATTATCTGCATGAGTGACTGAAGGCCGAGGGTCTCGCAGTGTGTAAAGAGCTCTGCCACAAATGTGCCCATTGATCATCCCTAATCAGAGCAACCGGGTCAGGGGTGCTGGCGAGAAGGAGAGCTCTGAAAAAGCTGACAAATGAAGCCGCGGAGCTTGGGGGTTAATGTAATATTCAAACAGAATGAGAGATCCATTTTCTTATAAGCTTGTCACTTCTCCCTTCCTCTGACATTTTGCTGGAGCTTGCAACGAGGAGTCAGAGAAAGCGAGGGTGTGAGAGAGAGAAATGTCCTAACCCTGATGGGAGGAGAAGAGCCTACATGTGTGTCGAAGGAGTGGAAGGGAAAAGGCATGGGGAAGCATCCCCTTCATTTTTCCAGTGCTTTGCACTCTTTTTATTGTCAAGCACTTATTTATTTAAAAGGCGATTCCACTTTCATAGAATCATAGAACAACCAGGTTGGAAGGGACCCATCGGATCTTATAGTCCAACCATTCCCATCAAACACCAAACCAAGTCCCTCAAGACCTCATCCACCCATGCCCTAAACACCTCCAGGGAAGGTCAATCAACCACCTCCCTGAGCAGCCCGCTCCAATGCCCAATGACCCTTTCCGTGAAAAACTTCCTCCCAATCTCCAGCCTAAATCTCCCCTGGCGGAGCTTGAGGCCATTCCCTCTTGTTCTGTCTCCTGTCCCTTGGGAGAAGAGCCCAGCTCCCTCCTCTCTACAACCTCCCTTCAGGTAGTTGTAGAGAGCAATGAGGTCTCCTCTCAGCCTCCTCTTCTCTAGGCTAAACACCCCCAGCTCTCTCAGCCGCTCCTCATAGGGTCTGTTCTCCAGCCCCTTCACCAGCCTCGTCGCTCTTCTCTGGACTTGCTCCAGAGCCTCAACATCCTTCTTGTGGTGAGGGGCCCAGAACTGGACACTTTGGGACCTTATGCGTTTCTGCAACATGGTTCTCCTATTCTCTTTAGGTGGATTGTTCCATAAAAGGAGAAGTTTGGGGTGCTCCTCAGGACAGAGCTGTATTCTCATGGCAAACAGATAGTGTTTGCATTGTGAGAGGTGAGGAGCTGTGCTGCTGTGGTGGTTGGGGTTTTCAGAACCTCGCTTTATTGAAGGCTGTGAGCAAAACACGTGTCAGAAGCATTGTTAATGCCTTCCTTGGGCTACTTATGACTTCCTGGCTTCTGCCTCACTTGAGGAATTTTAAGCATCTTCTAAAAATTCACTGTACTTCCCAGTGATTTGCATGCTGGAAGCCAGGCCCAGTAACGTAGGACAATTGTGATTTAAGTGGTGTAAATGGTGTCCACCCAGCTCCTGTTGTATCACCGGACAAACCAGAGCACAGAAGGCTTGGTGGTTTATTCCAGTCATCGCTGCAGGGCAGGGGAAAGGCTGGAGAGGCCCCTGCTGTCAGTTCTGAACTCCAGCCAGACAAGTAGTGGGGCTCTGGCACCGCTGAGGCTTTTGAACTGTCTGAGGAAGGTAGGGACCCTGTGCTTGAGGGAGCTCTTAGCAACAGCCCACTTAGTATTAACAATTTGAGAGACGTATTTGGCACTTGATAGGTTAGAGGGACTTTATTTCTCAAGCCTCTCGTTCTTTAGAGCATTAAGGGTCAGAGCTCCTCTGAGATCTTTGTCAATTCAATGATTGTCCCTGTGCTGTGGTGGCAGTGCTGATGCCAGCGGCTGTGGAGGGAAGGCGTCACCACAGACCCACAGCACTCCAGGGCTGGAGACTTTCTGCAGCGCAGCAGAGCCCTGGTGTTTGAGACACAGCAAGGACCGAGCGCCTGCCCATGATCAGTTTGGCTGCTCCTTCTCTATAGAGCTGTAGAGCGGGAATTCGTTCTCCAAAAATCAAACCTGTTTTCTTTTTTAGTGGAGTTTCCTGCCCGTCAGAAAGCTTTGGGTTCTCACAGTTTATTTTATCTCTCCCCACTGTATTCCCTAAGCATTTTCTTACTCTTGTAAGATCTGCAAGGTAGCAGTTACTTCAGCATTTACTGGAGGCTGTGATTTGATTTTGGTTGTTCCATCCCAGATGCAAATAACCCTCTGAGTCTGCCTAGCAGGACGTGGCAGGTCTTGACCAGGAGACTACATGGGGATACCAGGAAGGAAAATAGATTACTCAGGTACTATGGAAACCACAAATTTCCCCTTTTCAGGCTCCTCTTTATGGTAGTTTCATGATGAAGTTGGAGGGAGAAATCAGAAGTGAGAGCAGGAGCATATTGCTGCTCATCTTGCACTGGAGCACATTCCAGCTCCAGTTCAACAATAACAGAATCAGGCTGTCAGTTTCTCTAGACTTCAAACTGCAGGCTCCAAGGTTTTGGGAAGCACAGCTCAGATTGTCCCGTCAGAGCTGTCAGGAATTTGTAACATCAACAGCAGTATCATAGAACCTGACCCAAATTTCTTTTCCCTTTCCCCACATACTTTGAGAAGCACAAAAGACTGAAGATTGGCCTTTGGGGAAACAGTGACTGGGCTGGGTTTTGAGAGGTGAAAACAGCTCTCTTCTTTCCCATTGGGATGGTACAAGACCTGGAATAAGCAGCTGCTTTTTGGTTTGCAGATGTTTTCAAGATACTGTCTTTCCTCATGTCTGTTTTGACTACTGCTTGCTCTGTGCTGGTATGATTTCTTATTATGTTCCTTTTACAGAGGGGCCTTCCACCCAGAACCTGTCTCGAAGTACAAACGAATAACATTGAGTGTTTATTAGTGCCGACAAGCAGAACTATTTACTCTTACTGCCCCTTTGACCAGCCCTGCAGTCTGCTTGCTGCCTGCAACGTTAGGTAGTTGGCAGCGTTTTTCTAACATGAGCTCTCTCTCCTTATCAAGCTTCTGTCTTGGAGATTCATGTGATACATTTCAGTGTATTCAGCCTTTAATCAGATGCCTGACCTACTCTGAAGAGTGCTCAGCTTATGACCTCTTCCCAATAAACAAGTTTTAAACAAGCTGCCACATCAGATTTTGTGCAGGAAAGGAATGTGAGACAGCAAGGAGAGCTGATCGTGCCCAACATCGCTCTGTTTGCCAGGCCACTCTTCTTCCCTGCAAGAATTCATTTACATTTTTGGAAAAGCAGGACCGTTTCACTCCAAGGAAATGATACAATTTCTGTAGGGCTAAGAGATCCGCTGTTCTGTGGGGAATTAAGTGTATTTAATCAGGGAAAATGTTCCTAGTGAGTGGTTCTGAAATAAACGCAGTGCTTTCACCTGCTGGGGCCACAGGGGATTTAAACGGGGAAGGCAGACAACTTAGTCATCTCTTTTGGACAGTGAGTACGTAAGAACTCATCAGCTACTGTGAGAGCCAGGGAGGGTGTTTAGAGAACTTATTAACATGCTGCTGGGCTGTAGTCCTTGATTCTCAAAATGATACAGCAAGTTGGAGATCTTACATCTTAGAGATGTGTCTTGATGTGGAAATTATTTTGGTTTTGCGTTTTTTTCATCTTCTTTATTTGATTTTCATAAGCAGTGTAACTGGAAAGGAAAAGTGAAGAAAATGGCATATTTTCAGTGACTGCAGTCATCTTGAACAAAACTACTGCCGTCTTTGGAGCATTTAGTGGCAGCTTCAGCGACAGATAATGGCGCTCAAGTGGGTAAATGACAGGATACCACTTACCATGAGGGTAATTGCTGCAATGGCAGGTACCACGGGCAGGATCATAGAATTGTTTAGTTGGAAAAGATCATTGAGTCCAAGCTTGTGTAGAGAGTATTCCAGACAAGTACCTGTGCTCAAACACCTGGGATCTGGTGTCCTAATCACCAGTAACACTTTGCCTGAAGCTGGCATTTAGGTGCACTGTGCTGGCATGCTGCTGCTTGCAGGGAAAGGCGGTGCAAACCCTCAGGATGCTTCCCACTTGGTTTGACAAGGACAGTGAGGCAGCAGGCATTTTGAGCAGTGAAAGTTCTTATCAGTTAGAAATGGAGACCATAGCCTGAACAGGGAACATATGATTCTATGGGAGCATCTCATGGGAGTGAGGGGCTAGGAGTGAGGGTAACAGTCCGGAAGAGATGGGAGTGAGGGAATGCTTGGGAAGAGCTAGGAATGAGGGGAATGATCTGGGAGTGAGGGGAGTGCTCTGGAAGTGTTGGGAATAATGAGTGCTCCTTGAATACTGTGTCCAGTTCTGGGCCCCTCACCACAAGAAGGATGTTGAGGCTCTAGAGCAAGTCCAGAGAAGAGCAACAAAGCTGGTGAAGGGGCTGGAGAACAGGCCCTATGAGGAGCGGCTGAGAGAGCTGGGGGTGTTTAGCCTAGAGAAGAGGAGGCTGAGAGGAGACCTCATTGCTCTCTACAACTACCTGAAGGGAGGTTGTAGAGAGGAGGGAGCTGGGCTCTTCTGCCAAGTGACAGGGGACAGGACAAGAGGGAATGGCCTCAAGCTCCTCCGGGGAGATTTAGGCTGGAGATTAGGAGGAGGTTTTTCACACAGAGGGTCATTGGTCATTGGAATAGGCTGCCCAGGGAGGTGGTTGATTCCCCTTCCCTGGAGGTGTTTAAGGGACGGGTGGATGAGGTCTTGAGGGACATGGTTTAGTGTTAGATAGGAATGGTTGGACTATAAGATCCGATGGGTCCCTTCCAACCTGGTTTTTCTGTGATTCTGTGATAAGGGAACAGTCTGGAGGAGCTACAGGTGTGCTGAGAGTGAGGAGAACTTCCTAGGAGTGAGGGGACACTATTGAAACCTTTCCTGGTTCGGGGTGTGCCTGGTGCTTTAAGGGTACAGCCTGGCACTCCCATGTTTTCCCTTCCTGCCTTTTTCCCCCCCTTGTCTCTTGCCGCCTTTTTTCCCCCCTCCCTGTCCCTTCCCGCCTTTTTTCCCCCCTCCCTGTCCCTTCCCGCCTTTTTTCCCCCCCTCCCTGTCCCTTCCCGCCTTTTTTCCCCCCCTCCCTGTTCCTTCCCGCCTTTTTCCCCCCCCTCTCTTTCTTCCCCCCTCCCGTCCCTGTCCCTTCCCGCCCTTTTTTCCCTTATCCCTTCCCGCTCTTTTTTCCCGCCCAGCCCGTGAGGGGGCGCTAGAGGGCAGTCTGGCGCTGCTCGCCTGAGGGGAAGGACGCTAGAGGGAGCTCGGGAGCGGGAGAGCAGCGCTGGGGGCGGCTAGGGAGAGCTCTGAAAGCGCTGGGGCTGAGTGGGGAGCTAGGGAAATACTGAGAATGAGGGAGAGCGCTCTAGAAATGCTGCAAATGAGGGAACGTTCTGGAAGAGCTGGGAATGAGGGAATAGTCTGAAAGAGCTGGAAGTGAGGGGAATATTCTGGGAATGAGGGAATGCTCTGGAAGTAAGAGAGCACTCTGGAAGTGCTTAGAGTGAGAGGAACCTTCTTAGAGCGAGGGAAGCATTCTGGATGTGCTGGAAGTAAGGGGAACGTTCTGAGAGTCAGGAGAAGAGCACTGTTAAAATGCTGGGAGTGAGCGACACACGCTGGAAGTGCTCTGGGAGTGAGGGGAGCACTCTTGGGGTGCTCTAAGTGAGAGGAACGTTTTGTTGGTGAGGGGAGCACTCTTGAAGTGCTCTGGGAGTACTGGGAACAAGGGGAACCTTCTGGGAGTGAAAGGAGTGCTCTTGAAGCGCTCTGGGAGTGAGGGGAACATTTGGCAGGAAGGGGAGCACTCTTGAAGTGCTTTAAGTGAGAGGAATGTTCTGGGAGCGAAGGGAGCGCTCTTGAAGCACTCTGGAACCAGTGGGAACAAGGGGAACCTTTTGGAAGTGAGGGGAGTGCTCTTGAAGCACTGAGAACAGAGGGAGCCTTCTGGGAGTGAGAGGAGTGCTCTTGAAGAGCTCTGGGAGTGAGGGGAATCTTTTGGCAGGAAGGGGAGCACTCTTGAAGTGCTTTAAGTGAGAGGAATGTTCTGGGAGCGAAGGGAGCGCTCTTGAAGCACTCTGGAACCAGTGGGAACAAGAGGAACCTTTTGGAAGTGAGGGGAGTGCTCTTGAAGCGCTCTTGAAGCACTGGGAACAGAGGGAACCTTCTGGGAGTGAGGGGAGTGCTCTTGAAGCACTCTGGAAACAAGTGGAACCTTCTGGGAGTGAAAGGAGTGCTCTTGAAGCACTCTGGAAACAAGAGGAACCTTCTGGGAATGGGGAGAACTCTTGAAGCACTCTTGAAGTGCTTTAAGTGAGAGGAACATGATGGGAATGAGATGAGCACTCTTGAAGTACTGGGAACAGAGGGAACCTTCTGGGAGTGAGGGGAGTGCTCTTGAAGCGCTCTGGAAACAAGGGGAACCTTCTGGGAGTGGGGTGAGCTCTTGAAGCACTCTTGAAGTGCTTTAAGTGAGAGGAACATGATGGGAATGAGATGAGCACTCTTGAAGTGTTGGGAACAAGGGGAACCTTCTGGGAGTGAAAGGAGTGCTCTTGAAGTGCTCTGGGAGTGAGGGGAACCTTTTGGCAGGAAGGGGAGCACTCTTGAAGTGCTTTAAGTGAGAGGAACATGATGGGAATGAGGTGAGCACTCCTGAAGTGCTGGGAACAAAGGGAACCTTCTGGGAGTGAGGGGAGTGCTCTTGAAGTGCTCTGGAAACAAGGGGAACCTTCTGGGAGTGGGGTGAGCTCTTGAAGCACTCTTGAAGTGCTTTAAGTGAGAGAAATGTTCTGGGAGTGAGGTGAGCGCTCTTGAAGCACTCTGGAACCAATGAGAACAAGGGGAACCTTTTGGAAGTGAGGGGAGTGCTCTTGAAGCACTCTTGAAGTGCTGGGAGTGAGGGGAATCTGGGAGTGAGGGGGAATCTTCTGGCAGGAAGGGGAGCACTCTTGAAGTGCTTTAAGTGAGAGGAACATTATGGGAGTGAGGTGAGCGCTCTTGAAGTGCTGGGAACAAGGGGAACCTGGGAGTGAGGTGTAAGCGCTCTTGAAGTGCTCTGGAAGCGCTGGGAACAAGAGCAACCTTCTAGGAGTGAGGGGAGTGCTCTTGAAGCGCTCTGGAAATGCTAGGAGTGAGGGGAAAGGTAAAGGTACCACTCTGGAAGTGCTGGGAGCTGCGAGGAATGTTCTGGCGGTGCTGGGATCAAGGAGAGCTTTCTGGAAGCAACTGCGAGGAGGCGGACGTGCTGGCTGTCCCTGGTGCCTGAGAAGCTGCACTTGGTAAGAAATGGGTGCTGAGAAGTCGGGGTGTGGGGGGAGCCCGTGGGTGCCTCAGCCAAGGGGTTCGTTGCCTGGTGATGTGAGGTCCTGGCCTCACTTCTGCCTTACCAAGTAAAGCCTGTGGTCTGGTGTGCTTCCCACTGTCGGGAGTCTATGCTTCCTGGTCGCATGGGAGGAAAGGATGGGGTTCAGCTTTGTTAGGAAGCTGTGGCTGGGAACAAAAGGCACTGGAAATGTTTCTGTGCCTTATGGTTTGTGGGGCAAAGAAGGGATTTCTGTCATGTTTTCTATTTCTGCAAGATGGGTTTGCTCAGTCTGTACAGAGCCCTTGAGTCACTTTCTCCCCACAGTAGTGGTTTGGTTTTGTTCTTGGCTGCTGTGCTTTCAGGGGCTTGGGGAGGGTTTGTGCTCAGGGGCTTGGGGAGGGTTTGTGCCTTCCCTCTACAAGTGCTTTTCAGGTATTTCATTCCAATAACTGCGTTTTCCTCTCGTTATTTACCAATTTATAATCATTACGTGTGTCAGAGCAATTAGGGGGGTTTTGGCACTGCCCTGTAGGCTGCTTGGTGTCCCCTAGGACCTGGCATGCGGTAATTCATAAATCCTGCCTTAACGATACCAGTTTTGTGAACTCCTACCTAAAAGCTATGTATGGCACTTGCTCATGGTTTTTGATATTGGTAGATATCAAAATAGTCGGGACTATTTTTCCTTGTCCACTGTGGTGTATTCTTTTATCCTGGCTGCTTCGGTGGCAGCTTAATTAACACTTTAAACAGAGGTCAGGCTAGAGGGAACTTGTGTGGAGTAGCTTGTTGTTGCTTTCTGTTGTTACCCCTGCCCCCTCGGGGCTGCAGGGAAGGGGTTTGTGCCGATGGAATCGCCGTGGTCGGGGGCTTGTTGCTTTGTTTTGGATGCTCTGGCACCCGGAGAGCCCTTCTCGTCCCTGTCCTGGGAGTCTTAGCATGGGTCAGAGGCTGTGTGGCACCGTTGGAGCCGTGGGCACGGCAAAGGAAGGCTCGGCACAGCCTACATGCCAGCAGTTGGCGTGCTCCGAGAGGATCCCAGGCCTTCCGAGGGCCTCATTCCCAGGGAAAATCAGATTTGGGCTTACAGGACAAAGTTGCAAACTGCCATTTCCCTCCCTTTTCTATTCTTCCTGGCAGGCACAGCCACAGTTTCACCCACGGGGGCTGGTTTTGTGGTACCAGCCTGGTTCCAGCCACGGGCATCTCCTCTGGGAGAGGGATGGGGATGGTTCTGTGGTTTCCAGTCCTAATCCTGGGTGATCCAGCTGGCAAGTGGTGAGATTGGGCAAGGGAATGGAGCTCTTGTGTTTCCTGGAAGGCAAATCATGGGTTGTGTCAGACCGTTCTCTGCTCTTGGGAATAACCCAATTCCCTGAAACGAAGTTGTGGAGAGGAGGGAGCTGGGCTCTTCTCACAAAGGGAAGGGGACAGGATGAGAGGGAATGGCCTCAAGCTCCGCCAGGGGAGGTTCAGGCTGGACATTATGAAAAAAAATTTCCTGCAAAGGGTCTTGTGGGACTGTCAGAGGCTGCCCAGGGAGGAGGTTGAGTCCCCTTCCCTGGAGGGGTTTAAGGGATGGGTGGACGAGGTGCTGAGGGACATGGGTTAGAGACTGATGGGAATGGTTGGACTCGATGATCCCGTGGGTCTCTTCCAACCTGGTGATTCTAGGATTCCTTTCAGAGCAGTGTTGTGTTTAAACCTTACCCACTACAGTGTTGCTGTCAGAGAGCTCTGCTCACGAGTTTGAGATGCCCTTAGCTCTGCTGCAGTAGGTAGGGAGAGCTCAGCCATGTAAAATTACTTCAATTAATACTTAATTATATGAGGTGATGCTTCTGCGAGAGCCAGGCTACCCCAAGTCATTTACAGCTGTCCATGTCTGGTGACTGTGTGTGTAATGGGATTTGATGCCTGCTTCTACAAATGCAAGGGTTAAAAATAAAAGTTTAATTGATAAGGGCTTGGGTTTAAGAAGGAGTAATAGCTTTTAACATGGGGATTACTTAAAGAGAAAGAACACAGCAAACAAACACATAAACCCCCCAAACCCACAAGAAAAAAAACAAACCAGAGGAACTTGCCAGTGCAAGTAGAGTAGCACTGGTTCAAAATGTTTGTGTTCTGCTGGGAGGTTTCTGAGTGGATCAATATACTTCCATGGGTTTAAAAAATATTGGTTTCTGGCTAATCCAGAAACGAGCAAATGTTTAGGTTTGTTACGGTTTTGGTGGCTGCTTGTTTTTATTTTGTCTTCCTGATACAGTGCAACAAACAAAAGGAATGAGAAACACGGTGTGTTTGTGAAGCTGAGGGACCAGGTGGATATTGTGAAGAGGGCAGTGAACTTTTAGGCAGAAGAAGGGGAAACAGTTGCCTGTGCCCATCAAGGAATAGACCTGCTAGAATGATGCTTTAATTTTTTAGTTTCTCCCAGCGAGAAGAGTTCTGGGCCAGGTAGGGACTGGGTTTTGTGAAGGGGCTGCAATGTTCTCCCTGCACTGCCCTGGGGAGAGAAACAGCAGTGTGTTCATGCGGAGGGTTGAAGAAAGGAAATAACTCTGACTCTTATCAGTTACGTGTCAGCCGTTCTGTCTTTCTCTGTTTTGACACATTCAATCCTAGTGACCGGAGGTAAAGAAGATGAGAGTGTTAGGGAGTCTGAAGGAAAAAATTTTAATGGGGGGAAGCAAGGGGAGAAAAAAACCTGTCAAAGACAATTTCTGGCAGGCAGTCAGGTTCCTGGTGCAGACAGATTGGCTGATGTTGATTGTTGACAGCTTCTGCAGCTTGCTAATTACAACTGTAAAAAATTCAGGTGAATGACGGTAACTTGAAATGTTAATTCTGCTTTTTTTTTTTTTTTTTTTTTTTACTTTGCAGCTGCAACTGTTAGTTGGCTATCGCTGTAATTGATGGACACTGCCAGTTGCTTAGACAGATGGAAATTAATACTTGTGTTACTGCTCGAACTCACTATCACAGTCACGTTTTCATTAGTCTCCTACACTGAATTGATGCATACAAGACAGAGTGTGCAGAAGGGGCAGGCGCAGCTTCTACCTGCGGGCCAGCCAGTGGCACTGTGTGTCTGTGCAGGGTCTCTAGGCTGTGGTAAAAGACAATGAGACTAGGTTAAGAAAGACCAGTGGCTCTTCGTTCTTGTGTATGCAACTGGTTAAGCCACCCACGAGGTGTGTGGGTGCTTTTTCTGGTGTGTGATTGATTCCAGCTGCTAGGTGGGCTTTGGAATGGATAGTATGGCTGTGGGGAGGAGATAACTGTGTTCACTGCTCCCCTACCTAGGTTCAGACCACAGTCATTTTCTAGTAGTATTGTCTTGCATTTGATGGATGTGGGAAGTCTTAAGCTGTGTAGCAGTAGCTTGGGTTTTCCCGCTGATGCTGAACTTCAGCCTGCCTTGCCTGAAAGGGTGGAGACTGAAGCCAGATGGATGTCATGCCTGTTTGCACTGAAGGCATGTATACTAGGGGGGAGGGGGAGGAAACTACCTTTTTACCCCAAATAAACAAAGTGTGATCTTGTATGTCTTTGGGCTAGGAGTTGTGAACTCTGAGTACAAGGAGCTTCCCTGCAATGGCAGTTCATGAGTTGGCTCTCACGCACAGTCTGTTTCTGTGTGGGTCTCTTCAGTCAGGGCAGTGGTTCCTCTGTATTATCATCTGGTCTTCTGTTTTCACTGAACTTAAAGGCTGTGAATGATTTTGATCCTGTAGGCTGTGATTCCCTTGAGTCCTAAAACCTGTGCCAGGAAGCAGCAGTGGAGACTTAGGCTCTTTTTTTGGTATGTCCATTTAGTATTTGAAATGATGTGTTTGTTTTTCTGTGCTTAAATGAATTGAGAGTAGATGTGTCTAATTCTGCCCGGGTTATATGCAAACAAGAAACCAGCTGTTTGGGTTTTGAATTTTCAGTGACAGCATACAGCCATCTGAAAGCATGCTGAGCTCTGTGAGCTGGGACTGCGATCTCCTTGGGGTTTGGGGTTTTTTTTTGTGTCAAGGATGATGGCTGTTGCAATAGAGCTCTGTTTGTGTGGGGCCTGTGCACCCTTTGAGTTCGTGGCGGTTGATTCAGGAGACTGATGTTGCTGCCAGCTTTCATGCCCTGACTTAGCAATATCTCTGCTGAGTTTTTTGAAGAGGCAAGCTGTTGAGCTTCCTTAAAGCACCAGAACTTCAGAGCATTGTTCAAGTATTCTATTTTTTTCCTGTTCCAGTTAAGAAGACTTACTCACTGCAAGACCCTGAGAAATGTCATCTGGAAGCGAGTATGCAGTTGCAGAAGTTACCAGAGCTCAGAAGAGAGAAGAACTCACATTCCAAGATAATGGAGCCGTCCATCCAACAGGGAACAGATAACCTGCTTGCTAGGACAGTGAATGCAAGAACACCGAGCTTCCAGAAAAGGTTAGATGTTGTTAAAAATGACCATAATAATGTGGGAATCTCTTAAGACCTGTGTCAGACCTGATGGAAACTTGTGGCTTAACTTACTGGTGATCAGAAATGCAGCTGTGATCATGGCTGGTGCCTCAGAGTGGTAGCTACCCTGGCATCACCTTAATTTGAAACTGTAATGCTGGTTGAAAGGAAATTACCTAGAGGTAGGCTATGTGAAAGCAATTAATAATGTCCAGTAATTCACAGAGGAAACTAGTGATGGGGTGAGATTTTCCTAAGTAGAGGTGTGATCTTGCAGGTGAAAGAAGTGGATTAAGAGAGTTTTTAGACTTGTATGTGGTCCTGTTTTCTCTGTGTGGTTGTGGGGTGGGGGCTGGCTCAGGTAAAATCCTGGTCTCTGAATATGGACTTGCTTCAGCCTCACAGGGACATAAGTGAGGGCTCACTTTATCTTTCTGAGGACTTAGTCCTTTCTGAGAGATTCAGCCTTGTGGGGTTGAAGCATGTCAGTGTGTGCAGCAAGCTCTCACGTACATTGAGGGAGCACCACAGAGGTGTTTGTCAAAGACGTGCTTAAATGTTGATGAGTTCATAAGTGAATTCATACATTTGATCATTCTAAAGCTTAATTTTTTTTTTTTTTTTTTTTTTACAGTTTGCAGAACCGTTTGCATCTAGCTGGTAAGGAAGAGCCTTCTTTCCCGAGTGTTCAGAGGTCGCAGGTGAGCGGGGATCTCCTTCCTGCAGGCATTTGTGAACTGCATTTGGAGGTAAGTTGACAAAATCGACAGCAGCTCCACTTGAGGTGCAAAAGTACCTCTTCACCATTCGGTTATTTCTGTGGAGGAGGGGTCACACACACACAGTCCTCTCACATCTCTCCATCTCCTAAGTCTCCTATGAAAACACGTTAAGACCCACCAGCTCTGACTGGTAATTCTGACCTCAGAGCTAAAGCATAAACACCTACACATGAGCTCTTTCACTGGCCTGCTTAGAAGAGACGTGGTGTCAGCATTATTGGGCACTTGGTGCAGCACAGGAGACATTTGTACACTAAAGGTACACGTGTGTTGCCTACTGCTATGACAATTACTGGATGCATATGCCTAAACTGGGAAGCAGAAGGTTAATAGACGAACAGCACCAGAAGATCCCATTTATCAGTTTCTGTTTATCTCTCCTTGGGAGGTGGCAGGTTTACAGTAAATACCTTCTGCCCTCCTAATTTCCTAATGATGGGGATAATGATGGAGAATGGTGAAGTCATTAACTGGGACAGCCTCTGTGCATCACTCTGTCAACCACGTCTCTCCAAGACCTGCAATGAAAAGTGATGGGCCCCAGCTGTTCACCAGATTCTCTTCCCTTCCCCCTCCCTGCTGTCAACCCCAATTGCAGACTTAACAATTAAAAAAAAAGAGGGGGGGAAGAGAACCCACAAACCAAAAAGCGGGTTACTTCCTCTTCCACTGTGATGGCAGTGATGTGCACTGTTCTTTGTGCATGTCTGTCTACCCATCTGGTCCCCCTTTAGTACTCTCAGGTAACTGCAACAGTGCCCCTGGGCCTAATATGGTCCTCGGCAAGGTGTGCAGTGCCAGAAAGGGGAACTGTTCACTGAAGTGAGCAGAATGTGGAAGAAGACTGTACTTTGAGGACGGAGGCACTACGTTTCCTTTGGGCCACCTTTTGCCTTCTGCTGAAAACAATCTCCCTGAAACACAACACAGAGTTTGAATAAAGATTTAGCTTTGAAAAACATTTTTCCCACAACATATCCCTACCATGACATACCTATCTCTACCACGAGATACATACCTAGCTATCTCTACCACGAGATACATACCTAGCTATCTCTACCACGAGATACATACCTAGCTATCTCTACCACGACATACCTACCTATCTCTACCACGGTGTACATACCTATCTCTGCTACAACATACCTACCTATCTCTACCACGGTGTACCTACCTATCTCTACCATGACATACCTATCTCTACCACGACATACATAGCTATTTCTACCATGGCATACCTATCCCTACCACGGGATACATACCTATTCCTACCACGGCGTACCTACCTGTCTCTACCATGGTGTACCAACCTATCTCTACCATGACATACCTATCTCTACCGCGACATACCTACCTATCCCTACCACGAGATACCTACCTATCTCTACCACGACATACCTACCTGTCTCTACCACGGTGTACCTACCTATCTCTACCACGACATACATAGCTATCTCTACCATGGCATACCTATCCCTACCACGACATACATACCTATCCCTACCACGAGATACATACCTATTCCTACCACGGCGTACCTACCTGTCTCTACCACGGTGTACCAACCTATCTCTACCACGAGATACATACCTATCCCTACCACGAGATACATACCTATTCCTACCACAGCGTACCTACCTGTCTCTACCACGGTGTACCAACCTATCTCTACCACGAGATACATACCTATCCCTACCACGGCGTACATACCTATCTCTACTACGGTGTACCTACCTATCTCTACCATGACATACCTATCTCTACCACGACATACATAGCTATCTCTACCATGGCATACCTATCCCTACCACGGCGTACATACCTATCTCTACCACGACGTACGTACCTATCTCTACCATGACATACATAGCTATCTCTACCACGGTGTACATACCTATCTCTACCATGACGTACCTATCCCTACCATGACATACATACCTATCCCTACCACGACATACATACCTATCTCTACCATGGTGTACTTATCTCTACCACGACATATCTCTACCATGACATATCTATCGTTTCCACGACATATCTGTCTTTTCCACAACATATCTTTACCGCAACATATCCTTACCACGACTCTAGAGGTTATTTTAAGATATGTTTTGCATTTGGACGTCTGTGACTTGGTGACCATTTAAAGGTAAGAATGGTTTGCCATTTGTAACAGCTCTACACACATCCAGTGAATGCCTGTGATTTATTACCAGCCCTTTTTAAAATGTGGGAGGTGGGAAAACCACATCACATCACAGGGACAATGGGGTTTTCATTCCAAGGAAAGGGGAAAATTTTTACACGTGCTGTTGTATGCTTAGAGCTTTCTGTTAAGTCTGTGCCTGTGTACAAATGCCTTCAAAGCTGCCTACTTTACCCTTTTTTTCTGTAGCATACCTGTTCTTCAATGATCTGACGTTTTTTTCTTGATTGCTGTAATTTGTGAGATTAAGCAGTAGATTTACTTGTAGCAGAGCTGCAGGCTGTTGCTGTGGCCTCTAGCACAGTGCAGTGTGGCACAGATCTCCCACCTGTGGGTCAGGCCTTTTACTCTGCTCTGACAGCCATTAGTGGTGTCGGAGAGTCCAGCCAACTGCCATGCCACGTTCTTAAAAGAGAGGCTTGCCTGAAGTGAGGTTTTACTATGGATCCACCACTTGTTGGGCTTGTAAAAGAACTCTTGGGCTGTGGGAGCTTTGTATTGGAACTTTCAAATGTTTCAATTGAGTTTCTGAGCGCACAGCAATAGACCCAGGACAAGGTGAAGAGCTGGGGCAGCAAAGGTTTGCCAGTAATGCTGCAGCTTCTGCATCTCAGTTTTTCCTGCCAAGCTCATTCTCCCAGCCAAAAGCGTTCAATATTAACATCCCTCCCAGGCTGCTGGATTTAGCAGAGCTCTGGAGTTGCATTTTTTCCCCTGCCTGCCTGCCTGCCAGGCAGTCTGGGCTTTTGGAGTGAATTCCTCGGCTTCTGCGTGTGGTGCGTCTGAGATTGCTGCCTGCACTGATGCGCTGTCCCCATGCCCTTCTCCCGTTACGTGCGTTTGCAGTTTAATAATTGCATGTGGGTGGTGGACTCGGTGCCAAAGCCCTGTGCATCCAGAGTCATTCGGTGGAGGAGTCCATTATGATCGTGGCTGGCAGTGATCAATTCCCTGTGATGGTGGCAGCTCACAGCAGCCTCCTCTCGTAACGGCGTTCTGCTCTTGTTGGCAGGCATCCCTGGGCAGGAGACGCTGCCCCGAAATGGCAGAAATGAGGAGAACAATAGCCAGACGAGCTGGGGAGGCCAGAAAATGAGGGAGGAATCGGAGTAATTTCTTTTTTGAGATCACCGTGTTTAAAGCTGGCGAAGGAGATGCTGACCTGATGTCTTGACGTTCCCAAGGCAGAAAAAGCACAGCAGACTGGCCAGATGTGCATGAGGGGATAAAGTTTCCTGAAGTAGGTTGAAGGGGATGTACCTGTAATTCCAGGAAAGAAGCTTTTGTGATGCATTTTTAAGACATAAAAGATGAGAGGGAGGGAGGCGAGTCGGGAGGGAGGGACCCAGGTGAAACATCTGAAATAGGAGCTGCTTCCACATAATGTACCTTGTGAGAACCCTCATCTCCAGCACGGTGAGCTTGTAGGGGCTGAACACTGATGCTTGGAGGAGTTTGTGTCGCGTTGCTGCTCGTCTCATTAAAGCAGCACAAGCTGCTCGGTGTGGGCCAAAATGAAGCAGGGTCAAGTCTTGTGTTAGTATTGTAAATATATGGTTATTAGTGTATAAAATAATAAAAAAAAAAAACCGCTTTCTTCAGTGGGAACGGTGCAGTCTAATGGGTAAAGCAGGGTTGGGATCCTGACGCCCCGGCACTGCTATTGCAAGGAACAGCTGGTGTGCTTTGCAGGTGATTTGTACGTGAGAAAAAGTTGCTCTGAGAAGGGCTGGACCAAAACTTTTGGCGAACGCCATACTTTTCTTTCCCCTTTCCTTTGTTCTGAACTGTCTGGTATTGGATTCTGTTCCAACTGGAATGTAGCTCTGATCCTGCTTGCTAATTCTTGCAGCGTATCAGAGTACTGTGGGAAAAGCAGTCAGGGAGGGTAATATCTGTGCTGGTTTTGGGACTCGCGCTTCTCATTGCAGCGGGGCCTTTCTGAGTAACTCTGCGAGAGCGCTTCTTTACGGAAACCCCGTTTCCACTGCAGCCCAAGGGTGATGCGTAGTCACGGTCCTCATGATGGTGGCTTGAAGTGCCATGGGCTCGCAAGACTTCCTAAGCATAAACTGTGCGGGTCCTGAAGCATTCAGCAGTAGCACAGGTTATTAAGCGCTTTCCTCGTGCTGAATCTCTTCACTGCCCCAGGCTGGCGTGCTCGATGGCACTAGGCACTAGCTAGAGATGCCTCCAGTGAAGCTTCCTCTCCTTGTTAATGTGCTAAAAATGGAGAGGATTGTGATCATTGTCTTTATTCCCAATTTTGCCAGTCTGCCGCATGAGGACTTTTAGACTCAGTGGCGATGATTCTTGTTAAGTCGTGCCAGCTGTGTTGGATTTTCTTGTACGCCGCCGTTTGCTCTTTGAACCCCTGTGAGCCGGCGTAGTCTGCGGGGCTCTGCGGAAAGGGATTCTACTGCCTGTCTGCAGCGCAAAAGGTGCTAGGGATGCATCTAGGCTGGTGATGGTAAAACAGGGGCTTGAAAGCTGCGTGGTGATAGGTAGAGGCACTGTGTTCTAATGCCTTAGTAATCTTCCCTGAGCATCTGGAGCCTAAGTCCCCTGGGCTGTGTCATCGTGTCGCGTGCGTGGGAAGGAGGTGAATATGTGTCTGAGGTTGCTGTTAAGCAGCGGGTACTTGCGGCGGCGTTCACGTGGCTGTTGTGACGTCAGGATGGGTAGCAGAAAAGGCTCGTGTACCCGGGAGGGCACTGGTGGTGGCAGAGGTGGCTTTGGAGGGCCGAGACACTCAGCTACACGTGTGCGTGTGTTTAGCTGTGATCTTGTTCCATTCTCTTGTGGGTTTCTGTGTCTCCCCGTTACCGTCACCTGACTGATCCAGGCCTGCAAATGTGTGAAATTCAGATGGATTGTGCCTGATTTTGTGTATTTGCCTGTGTACCTCTAGTGAGGTGAAACAAAGGTGCATTAACGATGGAAAGTTATTTAGTGCTGCGTGGAATTAATTGCTTCTAATGACTGCTTGCATCCATCTGGTTTTATGGTGGACGACAAATCCCTTCATTGGGCCTGCTCCTTAGACATCCTGTAAATCGCCGCAGCACTCTGGCACCTCCCATCTTGAGCCCCCGTTAGTGAGGCTGCATTTTCCTAGCCTTCTCTAACAAAGAGTGGGGGTGGCTAGGATGCAGAGAGACTCAAGTGGAATCCGTGCTTGGGAATGCAATGGAAATGACCCCTTTTGTGTTCCGTTGGGAGAAACTCCAAAGTGACTGTTGGATTTGGGTGGAGAAGCCTGGGGGAAAGGTTTTGGACTCCTGGTGCAGCCCCACAGTTGCTGGTGAGGAGGATTTAACAGGTGAACTCCCCAACATAGAATCATACAATCATGGAATGGTTTGGGTCAGAAGGGACCTTAATGCCTATCCAGTTCCGCCCCTGCCGTGGGCGTTGTAACAGCTGTGATGAATGCCACGGTCCGGCAGGAACTGCGGTGCCCAGGGCACTGACCCGTGGTAGCCAGATGAGGTGCGGAGTAATACACGGCTGCCGTTAGGCTGGCAGTGGGCCGTGTTCGTCTCTTGGCATGCAGTGCCCCTTGTTCTGTCAGGATTTCTCCTAGCGGGCAGCGTTGGTCTGTCTTCTTGCGGAGGACTGTTGTGACGGGCGTAAACTGTGCCTTGTTTCCTCCGTCTGCCCCTTCCTCTCTTGTGTGCGCGTGTGTGTCAGTAGGGGTATCAGTTCTGGTATCCAGCCTGAACCTCCCCTGCTGGAGCTTGAGGCCATTCCCCCCGTGTCCTGTCACGTGGGAGAAGAGCCCAGCTCCCTCCTCTCCACAGCCTCCCCTCAGGGAGTTGTAGAGAGCAATGAGGTCTCCCCTCAGCCCCCTCTTCTCCAGGCTTAACACCCCCAGTTTTCCCTCAGCCGCTCCTCATCAGGCCTGTTCTCCAGCCCCTTCCCCAGCTTCGTTGCTCCTCTCTGGACTCGCTCCAGAGCCTCAACATCCTTCTTGTGGTGAGGGGCCCACAGCTGAACACAGTACATGAGGTGCGGGCATTTGTCCCATCGGCGTCTCTTTGGGGGCGCTCTGTCCTCTAAGGGAAGAGCGGAATTCCAAGCTGACTGCAAATGAAGTGCTCGCTTTTGTGACAACTGTAACATCATGTGCTCAAGTCAAACACCATAGGGGTAAATGAAGCACTTGCTTACGAATAAGCGAAGGCTTTGACCCTTGCCTGCAGCTCCTATTTCCAGGGCATTGGAGCTTCCAGCACGGAAGGCAAGGGACCCCGCAGGAGCGTCAGTCTTGGATAGAAACCCCTCTGCTACATTCCTGGCTACTCTTACTGGCTTTCTCATCTCTGGACTCCCAGGTTCCTGCTCTCTGGGCACTCACAGCAGCCTGCAACACACTCGACTAGGAAGTTTGTCCTGTTGGAATCCTGAGGTCAGCTTCCAGCGTGTGATAGGAGCAGAGAAAGGCCTAACCAGGATTTGCTTTTGGGGTTTTTAAATACTCGGGGCTTTGGCAGCCACCACCAGGAGAATGAGGACTTGTTTTGCAGCCACCACCAGGAGACTGAGGACTTGTTGATGTGGTTTGGGAGCTGTTTAGCTGTGCTGTTGTTACTCCAGCAGCGGGTGCATACAGCATGGAACTCCCAAGTGTCCCCTGCAATGAGGACAGACTGATAATTAAGTGCCTCCGCTGCCCTGGCTCTACGTTCTTGTGAAGAGAGATGACAGCTGATAGCAAGGGCCGGTGGCTGCAGAGGAGGAAGAAAAGGAAAAGAACACAGGAAGGTTGGAAACACTGAAAAAAACCGAAAAGGACTTGAAATGGGAAATGCGTGACCAGTTTACTTGGGTTTCGTAACCTGCCCCGTGGACTGCACCTCGGCAGCACCGATTTGCTGGCTCGTCTGGAATTGCTGCAGGCACAGACATCAAGTAAAGACCCAAGAATCCTAAGTGCAGCTCTGATCTCCTTCGAGTGGATGAGAAGCTGAGAGGTTGCTACGTCTCTGCAAGACTCCACAGGGGCCAAAAGGCTGTGTTGGGACAGACGGCTTGAAGCTGGTGTTAGCAGCCAATAGCATCTTGGCTGGCATCACGAACGGCATGGCCAGCGGGTCCAGAGAGGTTCTCCCTCTGTACTGAGCACTGGTGAGACCGCACCTGGAATCCTGTGTTCAGTCCTGAGCACCTCACCGCAAGAAGGGTGTTGAGGCTCTGGAGGGAGTCCAGAGAAGAGCGACGAGGCTGGGGAAGGGGCTGGAGAACAGGCCTGGCGAGGAGCGGCTGAGGGGAACCTGGGGTTGTTTAGCCTGGAGAAGAGGGGGCTGAGGGGAGACCTTACCGCTCTCTGCGACTCCCTGAGGGGAGGTTGTGGAGAGGAGGGAGCTGGGCTCTTCTCCCACGTGACAGGACAAGGGGGAATGGCCTTAAGCTCTGACAGGGGAGGTTCAGAATGGACGTCAGAAAGAAATTTTCCATGGAAAGGGTCATTGGGCCCTGGAGCAGGCTGCCCAGGGAGGTGATCGAGTCCCTATCCCTGGAGGTGTTTAAAAGGTGGGTAGGTGAGGTGCTGAGGGATATGGTTTAGTGGTAGACGGGAATGGTTGGACTCGGTGGATCCAAGAGGTCTTTTCCAACCTGGTGATGTTAACGATTCTGTGACTTGAAAGATTTGGGGCTCCCGGCCAGGCTGCAGAACCACGTGGCTTGCGTGCCCGTGAGACGGCACCGTTCAGAGAGTCCTCTGGTTGTGCCCTGCTGCTCTGTTTATCCGTCTCTCTGTCTGCATGCAGAAGTATAAGGTTTTCTTTTCCATCCTGGCCTAGGAGGATCGTTAAGGCTATACGGAGGGAAAAGCTTGTGCTTTGACTGCTGGATTGGTTGTGAGGTGCTGAGCACTTGGGAAAATCAACTATTTAGCTGCCTGACTTGAAGATGTATACCGGGGAAGGTGCCCGTGGGCTGAGTAGGCGTCATATATTGATCCCTTACCCCAGAGCAAGGTGAATAGCTGGGGCAGCAAAGGTTTGCCGGTATTGCTGCAGCTTCTGCATCTCAGTTTTTCCTGCCGAGCTCATTCTCCCAGCCAAAAGCGTTCAATATTAACATCCCTCCCAGGCTGCTGGATTTAGCGGAGCTCTGCAGTTGCATTTTTTCCCCTTCCTGCCTGCCTGCCTGCCTGCCTGCCTGCCTGCCAGGCAGTCTGGGCTTTTGGAGTGAATTCCTCGGCTTCTGCGTGTGGTGCGTCTGAGATTGCTGCCTGCACTGATGCGCTGTCCCCATCCCCTTCTCCCGTTACGTGCGTTTGCAGTTTAGTAATTGCATGTGGGTGGTGGACTCGGTGCCAAAGCCCTGTGCATCCAGAGTCATTCGGTGGAGGAGTCCATTATGATCGTGGCTGGCAGTGATCAATTCCCTGTGATGGTGGCAGCTCACAGCAGCCTCCTCTCGTAACGGCGTTCTGCTCTTGTTGGCAGGCATCCCTGGGCAGGAGACGCTGCCCCGAAATGGCAGAAATGAGGAGAACAATAGCCAGACGAGCTGGGGAGGCCAGAAAATGAGGGAGGAATCGGAGTAATTTCTTTTTTGAGATCACCGTGTTTAAAGCTGGCGAAGGAGATGCTGACCTGATGTCTTGACGTTCCCAAGGCAGAAAAAGCACAGCAGACTGGCCAGATGTGCATGAGGGGATAAAGTTTCCTGAAGTAGGTTGAAGGGGATGTACCTGTAATTCCAGGAAAGAAGCTTTTGTGATGCATTTTTAAGACATAAAAGATGAGAGGGAGGGAGGCGAGTCGGGAGGGAGGGACCCAGGTGAAACATCTGAAATAGGAGCTGCTTCCACATAATGTACCTTGTGAGAACCCTCATCTCCAGCACGGTGAGCTTGTAGGGGCTGAACACTGATGCTTGGAGGAGTTTGTGTCGCGTTGCTGCTCGTCTCATTAAAGCAGCACAAGCTGCTCGGTGTGGGCCAAAATGAAGCAGGGTCAAGTCTTGTGTTAGTATTGTAAATATATGGTTATTAGTGTATAAAATAATAAAAAAAAAAAACCGCTTTCTTCAGTGGGAACGGTGCAGTCTAATGGGTAAAGCAGGGTTGGGATCCTGACGCCCCGGCACTGCTATTGCAAGGAACAGCTGGTGTGCTTTGCAGGTGATTTGTACGTGAGAAAAAGTTGCTCTGAGAAGGGCTGGACCAAAACTTTTGGCGAACGCCATACTTTTCTTTCCCCTTTCCTTTGTTCTGAACTGTCTGGTATTGGATTCTGTTCCAACTGGAATGTAGCTCTGATCCTGCTTGCTAATTCTTGCAGCGTATCAGAGTACTGTGGGAAAAGCAGTCAGGGAGGGTAATATCTGTGCTGGTTTTGGGACTCGCGCTTCTCATTGCAGCGGGGCCTTTCTGAGTAACTCTGCGAGAGCGCTTCTTTACGGAAACCCCGTTTCCACTGCAGCCCAAGGGTGATGCGTAGTCACGGTCCTCATGATGGTGGCTTGAAGTGCCATGGGCTCGCAAGACTTCCTAAGCATAAACTGTGCGGGTCCTGAAGCATTCAGCAGTAGCACAGGTTATTAAGCGCTTTCCTCGTGCTGAATCTCTTCACTGCCCCAGGCTGGCGTGCTCGATGGCACTAGGCACTAGCTAGAGATGCCTCCAGTGAAGCTTCCTCTCCTTGTTAATGTGCTAAAAATGGAGAGGATTGTGATCATTGTCTTTATTCCCAATTTTGCCAGTCTGCCGCATGAGGACTTTTAGACTCAGTGGCGACGATTCTTGTTAAGTCGTGCCAGCTGTGTTGGATTTTCTTGTACGCCGCCGTTTGCTCTTTGAACCCCTGTGAGCCGGCGTAGTCTGCGGGGCTCTGCGGAAAGGGATTCTACTGCCTGTCTGCAGCGCAAAAGGTGCTAGGGATGCATCTAGGCTGGTGATGGTAAAACAGGGGCTTGAAAGCTGCGTGGTGATAGGTAGAGGCACTGTGTTCTAATGCCTTAGTAATCTTCCCTGAGCATCTGGAGCCTAAGTCCCCTGGGCTGTGTCATCGTGTCGCGTGCGTGGGAAGGAGGTGAATATGTGTCTGAGGTTGCTGTTAAGCAGCGGGTACTTGCGGCGGCGTTCACGTGGCTGTTGTGACGTCAGGATGGGTAGCAGAAAAGGCTCGTGTACCCGGGAGGGCACTGGTGGTGGCAGAGGTGGCTTTGGAGGGCCGAGACACTCAGCTACACGTGTGCGTGTGTTTAGCTGTGATCTTGTTCCATTCTCTTGTGGGTTTCTGTGTCTCCCCGTTACCGTCACCTGACTGATCCAGGCCTGCAAATGTGTGAAATTCAGATGGATTGTGCCTGATTTTGTGTATTTGCCTGTGTACCTCTAGTGAGGTGAAACAAAGGTGCATTAACGATGGAAAGTTATTTAGTGCTGCGTGGAATTAATTGCTTCTAATGACTGCTTGCATCCATCTGGTTTTATGGTGGACGACAAATCCCTTCATTGGGCCTGCTCCTTAGACATCCTGTAAATCGCCGCAGCACTCTGGCACCTCCCATCTTGAGCCCCCGTTAGTGAGGCTGCATTTTCCTAGCCTTCTCTAACAAAGAGTGGGGGTGGCTAGGATGCAGAGAGACTCAAGTGGAATCCGTGCTTGGGAATGCAATGGAAATGACCCCTTTTGTGTTCCGTTGGGAGAAACTCCAAAGTGACTGTTGGATTTGGGTGGAGAAGCCTGGGGGAAAGGTTTTGGACTCCTGGTGCAGCCCCACAGTTGCTGGTGAGGAGGATTTAACAGGTGAACTCCCCAACATAGAATCATACAATCATGGAATGGTTTGGGTCAGAAGGGACCTTAATGCCTATCCAGTTCCGCCCCTGCCGTGGGCGTTGTAACAGCTGTGATGAATGCCACGGTCCGGCAGGAACTGCGGTGCCCAGGGCACTGACCCGTGGTAGCCAGATGAGGTGCGGAGTAATACACGGCTGCCGTTAGGCTGGCAGTGGGCCGTGTTCGTCTCTTGGCATGCAGTGCCCCTTGTTCTGTCAGGATTTCTCCTAGCGGGCAGCGTTGGTCTGTCTTCTTGCGGAGGACTGTTGTGACGGGCGTAAACTGTGCCTTGTTTCCTCCGTCTGCCCCTTCCTCTCTTGTGTGCGCGTGTGTGTCAGTAGGGGTATCAGTTCTGGTATCCAGCCTGAACCTCCCCTGCTGGAGCTTGAGGCCATTCCCCCCGTGTCCTGTCACGTGGGAGAAGAGCCCAGCTCCCTCCTCTCCACAGCCTCCCCTCAGGGAGTTGTAGAGAGCAATGAGGTCTCCCCTCAGCCCCCTCTTCTCCAGGCTTAACACCCCCAGTTTTCCCTCAGCCGCTCCTCATCAGGCCTGTTCTCCAGCCCCTTCCCCAGCTTCGTTGCTCCTCTCTGGACTCGCTCCAGAGCCTCAACATCCTTCTTGTGGTGAGGGGCCCACAGCTGAACACAGTACATGAGGTGCGGGCATTTGTCCCATCGGCGTCTCTTTGGGGGCGCTCTGTCCTCTAAGGGAAGAGCGGAATTCCAAGCTGACTGCAAATGAAGTGCTCGCTTTTGTGACAACTGTAACATCATGTGCTCAAGTCAAACACCATAGGGGTAAATGAAGCACTTGCTTACGAATAAGCGAAGGCTTTGACCCTTGCCTGCAGCTCCTATTTCCAGGGCATTGGAGCTTCCAGCACGGAAGGCAAGGGACCCCGCAGGAGCGTCAGTCTTGGATAGAAACCCCTCTGCTACATTCCTGGCTACTCTTACTGGCTTTCTCATCTCTGGACTCCCAGGTTCCTGCTCTCTGGGCACTCACAGCAGCCTGCAACACACTCGACTAGGAAGTTTGTCCTGTTGGAATCCTGAGGTCAGCTTCCAGCGTGTGATAGGAGCAGAGAAAGGCCTAACCAGGATTTGCTTTTGGGGTTTTTAAATACTCGGGGCTTTGGCAGCCACCACCAGGAGAATGAGGACTTGTTTTGCAGCCACCACCAGGAGACTGAGGACTTGTTGATGTGGTTTGGGAGCTGTTTAGCTGTGCTGTTGTTACTCCAGCAGCGGGTGCATACAGCATGGAACTCCCAAGTGTCCCCTGCAATGAGGACAGACTGATAATTAAGTGCCTCCGCTGCCCTGGCTCTACGTTCTTGTGAAGAGAGATGACAGCTGATAGCAAGGGCCGGTGGCTGCAGAGGAGGAAGAAAAGGAAAAGAACACAGGAAGGTTGGAAACACTGAAAAAAACCGAAAAGGACTTGAAATGGGAAATGCGTGACCAGTTTACTTGGGTTTCGTAACCTGCCCCGTGGACTGCACCTCGGCAGCACCGATTTGCTGGCTCGTCTGGAATTGCTGCAGGCACAGACATCAAGTAAAGACCCAAGAATCCTAAGTGCAGCTCTGATCTCCTTCGAGTGGATGAGAAGCTGAGAGGTTGCTACGTCTCTGCAAGACTCCACAGGGGCCAAAAGGCTGTGTTGGGACAGACGGCTTGAAGCTGGTGTTAGCAGCCAATAGCATCTTGGCTGGCATCACGAACGGCATGGCCAGCGGGTCCAGAGAGGTTCTCCCTCTGTACTGAGCACTGGTGAGACCGCACCTGGAATCCTGTGTTCAGTCCTGAGCACCTCACCGCAAGAAGGGTGTTGAGGCTCTGGAGGGAGTCCAGAGAAGAGCGACGAGGCTGGGGAAGGGGCTGGAGAACAGGCCTGGCGAGGAGCGGCTGAGGGGAACCTGGGGTTGTTTAGCCTGGAGAAGAGGGGGCTGAGGGGAGACCTTACCGCTCTCTGCGACTCCCTGAGGGGAGGTTGTGGAGAGGAGGGAGCTGGGCTCTTCTCCCACGTGACAGGACAAGGGGGAATGGCCTTAAGCTCCGACAGGGGAGGTTCAGAATGGACGTCAGAAAGAAATTTTCCATGGAAAGGGTCATTGGGCCCTGGAGCAGGCTGCCCAGGGAGGTGATCGAGTCCCTATCCCTGGAGGTGTTTAAAAGGTGGGTAGGTGAGGTGCTGAGGGATATGGTTTAGTGGTAGACGGGAATGGTTGGACTCGGTGGATCCAAGAGGTCTTTTCCAACCTGGTGATGTTAACGATTCTGTGACTTGAAAGATTTGGGGCTCCCGGCCAGGCTGCAGAACCACGTGGCTTGCGTGCCCGTGAGACGGCACCGTTCAGAGAGTCCTCTGGTTGTGCCCTGCTGCTCTGTTTATCCGTCTCTCTGTCTGCATGCAGAAGTATAAGGTTTTCTTTTCCATCCTGGCCTAGGAGGATCGTTAAGGCTATACGGAGGGAAAAGCTTGTGCTTTGACTGCTGGATTGGTTGTGAGGTGCTGAGCACTTGGGAAAATCAACTATTTAGCTGCCTGACTTGAAGATGTATACCGGGGAAGGTGCCCGTGGGCTGAGTAGGCGTCATATATTGATCCCTTACCCCAGAGCAAGGTGAATAGCTGGGGCAGCAAAGGTTTGCCGGTATTGCTGCAGCTTCTGCATCTCAGTTTTTCCTGCCGAGCTCATTCTCCCAGCCAAAAGCGTTCAATATTAACATCCCTCCCAGGCTGCTGGATTTAGCGGAGCTCTGCAGTTGCATTTTTTCCCCTTCCTGCCTGCCTGCCTGCCTGCCTGCCTGCCTGCCAGGCAGTCTGGGCTTTTGGAGTGAATTCCTCGGCTTCTGCGTGTGGTGCGTCTGAGATTGCTGCCTGCACTGATGCGCTGTCCCCATCCCCTTCTCCCGTTACGTGCGTTTGCAGTTTAGTAATTGCATGTGGGTGGTGGACTCGGTGCCAAAGCCCTGTGCATCCAGAGTCATTCGGTGGAGGAGTCCATTATGATCGTGGCTGGCAGTGATCAATTCCCTGTGATGGTGGCAGCTCACAGCAGCCTCCTCTCGTAACGGCGTTCTGCTCTTGTTGGCAGGCATCCCTGGGCAGGAGACGCTGCCCCGAAATGGCAGAAATGAGGAGAACAATAGCCAGACGAGCTGGGGAGGCCAGAAAATGAGGGAGGAATCGGAGTAATTTCTTTTTTGAGATCACCGTGTTTAAAGCTGGCGAAGGAGATGCTGACCTGATGTCTTGACGTTCCCAAGGCAGAAAAAGCACAGCAGACTGGCCAGATGTGCATGAGGGGATAAAGTTTCCTGAAGTAGGTTGAAGGGGATGTACCTGTAATTCCAGGAAAGAAGCTTTTGTGATGCATTTTTAAGACATAAAAGATGAGAGGGAGGGAGGCGAGTCGGGAGGGAGGGACCCAGGTGAAACATCTGAAATAGGAGCTGCTTCCACATAATGTACCTTGTGAGAACCCTCATCTCCAGCACGGTGAGCTTGTAGGGGCTGAACACTGATGCTTGGAGGAGTTTGTGTCGCGTTGCTGCTCGTCTCATTAAAGCAGCACAAGCTGCTCGGTGTGGGCCAAAATGAAGCAGGGTCAAGTCTTGTGTTAGTATTGTAAATATATGGTTATTAGTGTATAAAATAATAATAAAAAAAAACCGCTTTCTTCAGTGGGAACGGTGCAGTCTAATGGGTAAAGCAGGGTTGGGATCCTGACGCCCCGGCACTGCTATTGCAAGGAACAGCTGGTGTGCTTTGCAGGTGATTTGTACGTGAGAAAAAGTTGCTCTGAGAAGGGCTGGACCAAAACTTTTGGCGAACGCCATACTTTTCTTTCCCCTTTCCTTTGTTCTGAACTGTCTGGTATTGGATTCTGTTCCAACTGGAATGTAGCTCTGATCCTGCTTGCTAATTCTTGCAGCGTATCAGAGTACTGTGGGAAAAGCAGTCAGGGAGGGTAATATCTGTGCTGGTTTTGGGACTCGCGCTTCTCATTGCAGCGGGGCCTTTCTGAGTAACTCTGCGAGAGCGCTTCTTTACGGAAACCCCGTTTCCACTGCAGCCCAAGGGTGATGCGTAGTCACGGTCCTCATGATGGTGGCTTGAAGTGCCATGGGCTCGCAAGACTTCCTAAGCATAAACTGTGCGGGTCCTGAAGCATTCAGCAGTAGCACAGGTTATTAAGCGCTTTCCTCGTGCTGAATCTCTTCACTGCCCCAGGCTGGCGTGCTCGATGGCACTAGGCACTAGCTAGAGATGCCTCCAGTGAAGCTTCCTCTCCTTGTTAATGTGCTAAAAATGGAGAGGATTGTGATCATTGTCTTTATTCCCAATTTTGCCAGTCTGCCGCATGAGGACTTTTAGACTCAGTGGCGACGATTCTTGTTAAGTCGTGCCAGCTGTGTTGGATTTTCTTGTACGCCGCCGTTTGCTCTTTGAACCCCTGTGAGCCGGCGTAGTCTGCGGGGCTCTGCGGAAAGGGATTCTACTGCCTGTCTGCAGCGCAAAAGGTGCTAGGGATGCATCTAGGCTGGTGATGGTAAAACAGGGGCTTGAAAGCTGCGTGGTGATAGGTAGAGGCACTGTGTTCTAATGCCTTAGTAATCTTCCCTGAGCATCTGGAGCCTAAGTCCCCTGGGCTGTGTCATCGTGTCGCGTGCGTGGGAAGGAGGTGAATATGTGTCTGAGGTTGCTGTTAAGCAGCGGGTACTTGCGGCGGCGTTCACGTGGCTGTTGTGACGTCAGGATGGGTAGCAGAAAAGGCTCGTGTACCCGGGAGGGCACTGGTGGTGGCAGAGGTGGCTTTGGAGGGCCGAGACACTCAGCTACACGTGTGCGTGTGTTTAGCTGTGATCTTGTTCCATTCTCTTGTGGGTTTCTGTGTCTCCCCGTTACCGTCACCTGACTGATCCAGGCCTGCAAATGTGTGAAATTCAGATGGATTGTGCCTGATTTTGTGTATTTGCCTGTGTACCTCTAGTGAGGTGAAACAAAGGTGCATTAACGATGGAAAGTTATTTAGTGCTGCGTGGAATTAATTGCTTCTAATGACTGCTTGCATCCATCTGGTTTTATGGTGGACGACAAATCCCTTCATTGGGCCTGCTCCTTAGACATCCTGTAAATCGCCGCAGCACTCTGGCACCTCCCATCTTGAGCCCCCGTTAGTGAGGCTGCATTTTCCTAGCCTTCTCTAACAAAGAGTGGGGGTGGCTAGGATGCAGAGAGACTCAAGTGGAATCCGTGCTTGGGAATGCAATGGAAATGACCCCTTTTGTGTTCCGTTGGGAGAAACTCCAAAGTGACTGTTGGATTTGGGTGGAGAAGCCTGGGGGAAAGGTTTTGGACTCCTGGTGCAGCCCCACAGTTGCTGGTGAGGAGGATTTAACAGGTGAACTCCCCAACATAGAATCATACAATCATGGAATGGTTTGGGTCAGAAGGGACCTTAATGCCTATCCAGTTCCGCCCCTGCCGTGGGCGTTGTAACAGCTGTGATGAATGCCACGGTCCGGCAGGAACTGCGGTGCCCAGGGCACTGACCCGTGGTAGCCAGATGAGGTGCGGAGTAATACACGGCTGCCGTTAGGCTGGCAGTGGGCCGTGTTCGTCTCTTGGCATGCAGTGCCCCTTGTTCTGTCAGGATTTCTCCTAGCGGGCAGCGTTGGTCTGTCTTCTTGCGGAGGACTGTTGTGACGGGCGTAAACTGTGCCTTGTTTCCTCCGTCTGCCCCTTCCTCTCTTGTGTGCGCGTGTGTGTCAGTAGGGGTATCAGTTCTGGTATCCAGCCTGAACCTCCCCTGCTGGAGCTTGAGGCCATTCCCCCCGTGTCCTGTCACGTGGGAGAAGAGCCCAGCTCCCTCCTCTCCACAGCCTCCCCTCAGGGAGTTGTAGAGAGCAATGAGGTCTCCCCTCAGCCCCCTCTTCTCCAGGCTTAACACCCCCAGTTTTCCCTCAGCCGCTCCTCATCAGGCCTGTTCTCCAGCCCCTTCCCCAGCTTCGTTGCTCCTCTCTGGACTCGCTCCAGAGCCTCAACATCCTTCTTGTGGTGAGGGGCCCACAGCTGAACACAGTACATGAGGTGCGGGCATTTGTCCCATCGGCGTCTCTTTGGGGGCGCTCTGTCCTCTAAGGGAAGAGCGGAATTCCAAGCTGACTGCAAATGAAGTGCTCGCTTTTGTGACAACTGTAACATCATGTGCTCAAGTCAAACACCATAGGGGTAAATGAAGCACTTGCTTACGAATAAGCGAAGGCTTTGACCCTTGCCTGCAGCTCCTATTTCCAGGGCATTGGAGCTTCCAGCACGGAAGGCAAGGGACCCCGCAGGAGCGTCAGTCTTGGATAGAAACCCCTCTGCTACATTCCTGGCTACTCTTACTGGCTTTCTCATCTCTGGACTCCCAGGTTCCTGCTCTCTGGGCACTCACAGCAGCCTGCAACACACTCGACTAGGAAGTTTGTCCTGTTGGAATCCTGAGGTCAGCTTCCAGCGTGTGATAGGAGCAGAGAAAGGCCTAACCAGGATTTGCTTTTGGGGTTTTTAAATACTCGGGGCTTTGGCAGCCACCACCAGGAGAATGAGGACTTGTTTTGCAGCCACCACCAGGAGACTGAGGACTTGTTGATGTGGTTTGGGAGCTGTTTAGCTGTGCTGTTGTTACTCCAGCAGCGGGTGCATACAGCATGGAACTCCCAAGTGTCCCCTGCAATGAGGACAGACTGATAATTAAGTGCCTCCGCTGCCCTGGCTCTACGTTCTTGTGAAGAGAGATGACAGCTGATAGCAAGGGCCGGTGGCTGCAGAGGAGGAAGAAAAGGAAAAGAACACAGGAAGGTTGGAAACACTGAAAAAAACCGAAAAGGACTTGAAATGGGAAATGCGTGACCAGTTTACTTGGGTTTCGTAACCTGCCCCGTGGACTGCACCTCGGCAGCACCGATTTGCTGGCTCGTCTGGAATTGCTGCAGGCACAGACATCAAGTAAAGACCCAAGAATCCTAAGTGCAGCTCTGATCTCCTTCGAGTGGATGAGAAGCTGAGAGGTTGCTACGTCTCTGCAAGACTCCACAGGGGCCAAAAGGCTGTGTTGGGACAGACGGCTTGAAGCTGGTGTTAGCAGCCAATAGCATCTTGGCTGGCATCACGAACGGCATGGCCAGCGGGTCCAGAGAGGTTCTCCCTCTGTACTGAGCACTGGTGAGACCGCACCTGGAATCCTGTGTTCAGTCCTGAGCACCTCACCGCAAGAAGGGTGTTGAGGCTCTGGAGGGAGTCCAGAGAAGAGCGACGAGGCTGGGGAAGGGGCTGGAGAACAGGCCTGGCGAGGAGCGGCTGAGGGGAACCTGGGGTTGTTTAGCCTGGAGAAGAGGGGGCTGAGGGGAGACCTTACCGCTCTCTGCGACTCCCTGAGGGGAGGTTGTGGAGAGGAGGGAGCTGGGCTCTTCTCCCACGTGACAGGACAAGGGGGAATGGCCTTAAGCTCCGACAGGGGAGGTTCAGAATGGACGTCAGAAAGAAATTTTCCATGGAAAGGGTCATTGGGCCCTGGAGCAGGCTGCCCAGGGAGGTGATCGAGTCCCTATCCCTGGAGGTGTTTAAAAGGTGGGTAGGTGAGGTGCTGAGGGATATGGTTTAGTGGTAGACGGGAATGGTTGGACTCGGTGGATCCAAGAGGTCTTTTCCAACCTGGTGATGTTAACGATTCTGTGACTTGAAAGATTTGGGGCTCCCGGCCAGGCTGCAGAACCACGTGGCTTGCGTGCCCGTGAGACGGCACCGTTCAGAGAGTCCTCTGGTTGTGCCCTGCTGCTCTGTTTATCCGTCTCTCTGTCTGCATGCAGAAGTATAAGGTTTTCTTTTCCATCCTGGCCTAGGAGGATCGTTAAGGCTATACGGAGGGAAAAGCTTGTGCTTTGACTGCTGGATTGGTTGTGAGGTGCTGAGCACTTGGGAAAATCAACTATTTAGCTGCCTGACTTGAAGATGTATACCGGGGAAGGTGCCCGTGGGCTGAGTAGGCGTCATATATTGATCCCTTACCCCAGAGCAAGGTGAATAGCTGGGGCAGCAAAGGTTTGCCGGTATTGCTGCAGCTTCTGCATCTCAGTTTTTCCTGCCGAGCTCATTCTCCCAGCCAAAAGCGTTCAATATTAACATCCCTCCCAGGCTGCTGGATTTAGCGGAGCTCTGCAGTTGCATTTTTTCCCCTTCCTGCCTGCCTGCCTGCCTGCCTGCCTGCCTGCCAGGCAGTCTGGGCTTTTGGAGTGAATTCCTCGGCTTCTGCGTGTGGTGCGTCTGAGATTGCTGCCTGCACTGATGCGCTGTCCCCATCCCCTTCTCCCGTTACGTGCGTTTGCAGTTTAGTAATTGCATGTGGGTGGTGGACTCGGTGCCAAAGCCCTGTGCATCCAGAGTCATTCGGTGGAGGAGTCCATTATGATCGTGGCTGGCAGTGATCAATTCCCTGTGATGGTGGCAGCTCACAGCAGCCTCCTCTCGTAACGGCGTTCTGCTCTTGTTGGCAGGCATCCCTGGGCAGGAGACGCTGCCCCGAAATGGCAGAAATGAGGAGAACAATAGCCAGACGAGCTGGGGAGGCCAGAAAATGAGGGAGGAATCGGAGTAATTTCTTTTTTGAGATCACCGTGTTTAAAGCTGGCGAAGGAGATGCTGACCTGATGTCTTGACGTTCCCAAGGCAGAAAAAGCACAGCAGACTGGCCAGATGTGCATGAGGGGATAAAGTTTCCTGAAGTAGGTTGAAGGGGATGTACCTGTAATTCCAGGAAAGAAGCTTTTGTGATGCATTTTTAAGACATAAAAGATGAGAGGGAGGGAGGCGAGTCGGGAGGGAGGGACCCAGGTGAAACATCTGAAATAGGAGCTGCTTCCACATAATGTACCTTGTGAGAACCCTCATCTCCAGCACGGTGAGCTTGTAGGGGCTGAACACTGATGCTTGGAGGAGTTTGTGTCGCGTTGCTGCTCGTCTCATTAAAGCAGCACAAGCTGCTCGGTGTGGGCCAAAATGAAGCAGGGTCAAGTCTTGTGTTAGTATTGTAAATATATGGTTATTAGTGTATAAAATAATAAAAAAAAAAAACCGCTTTCTTCAGTGGGAACGGTGCAGTCTAATGGGTAAAGCAGGGTTGGGATCCTGACGCCCCGGCACTGCTATTGCAAGGAACAGCTGGTGTGCTTTGCAGGTGATTTGTACGTGAGAAAAAGTTGCTCTGAGAAGGGCTGGACCAAAACTTTTGGCGAACGCCATACTTTTCTTTCCCCTTTCCTTTGTTCTGAACTGTCTGGTATTGGATTCTGTTCCAACTGGAATGTAGCTCTGATCCTGCTTGCTAATTCTTGCAGCGTATCAGAGTACTGTGGGAAAAGCAGTCAGGGAGGGTAATATCTGTGCTGGTTTTGGGACTCGCGCTTCTCATTGCAGCGGGGCCTTTCTGAGTAACTCTGCGAGAGCGCTTCTTTACGGAAACCCCGTTTCCACTGCAGCCCAAGGGTGATGCGTAGTCACGGTCCTCATGATGGTGGCTTGAAGTGCCATGGGCTCGCAAGACTTCCTAAGCATAAACTGTGCGGGTCCTGAAGCATTCAGCAGTAGCACAGGTTATTAAGCGCTTTCCTCGTGCTGAATCTCTTCACTGCCCCAGGCTGGCGTGCTCGATGGCACTAGGCACTAGCTAGAGATGCCTCCAGTGAAGCTTCCTCTCCTTGTTAATGTGCTAAAAATGGAGAGGATTGTGATCATTGTCTTTATTCCCAATTTTGCCAGTCTGCCGCATGAGGACTTTTAGACTCAGTGGCGACGATTCTTGTTAAGTCGTGCCAGCTGTGTTGGATTTTCTTGTACGCCGCCGTTTGCTCTTTGAACCCCTGTGAGCCGGCGTAGTCTGCGGGGCTCTGCGGAAAGGGATTCTACTGCCTGTCTGCAGCGCAAAAGGTGCTAGGGATGCATCTAGGCTGGTGATGGTAAAACAGGGGCTTGAAAGCTGCGTGGTGATAGGTAGAGGCACTGTGTTCTAATGCCTTAGTAATCTTCCCTGAGCATCTGGAGCCTAAGTCCCCTGGGCTGTGTCATCGTGTCGCGTGCGTGGGAAGGAGGTGAATATGTGTCTGAGGTTGCTGTTAAGCAGCGGGTACTTGCGGCGGCGTTCACGTGGCTGTTGTGACGTCAGGATGGGTAGCAGAAAAGGCTCGTGTACCCGGGAGGGCACTGGTGGTGGCAGAGGTGGCTTTGGAGGGCCGAGACACTCAGCTACACGTGTGCGTGTGTTTAGCTGTGATCTTGTTCCATTCTCTTGTGGGTTTCTGTGTCTCCCCGTTACCGTCACCTGACTGATCCAGGCCTGCAAATGTGTGAAATTCAGATGGATTGTGCCTGATTTTGTGTATTTGCCTGTGTACCTCTAGTGAGGTGAAACAAAGGTGCATTAACGATGGAAAGTTATTTAGTGCTGCGTGGAATTAATTGCTTCTAATGACTGCTTGCATCCATCTGGTTTTATGGTGGACGACAAATCCCTTCATTGGGCCTGCTCCTTAGACATCCTGTAAATCGCCGCAGCACTCTGGCACCTCCCATCTTGAGCCCCCGTTAGTGAGGCTGCATTTTCCTAGCCTTCTCTAACAAAGAGTGGGGGTGGCTAGGATGCAGAGAGACTCAAGTGGAATCCGTGCTTGGGAATGCAATGGAAATGACCCCTTTTGTGTTCCGTTGGGAGAAACTCCAAAGTGACTGTTGGATTTGGGTGGAGAAGCCTGGGGGAAAGGTTTTGGACTCCTGGTGCAGCCCCACAGTTGCTGGTGAGGAGGATTTAACAGGTGAACTCCCCAACATAGAATCATACAATCATGGAATGGTTTGGGTCAGAAGGGACCTTAATGCCTATCCAGTTCCGCCCCTGCCGTGGGCGTTGTAACAGCTGTGATGAATGCCACGGTCCGGCAGGAACTGCGGTGCCCAGGGCACTGACCCGTGGTAGCCAGATGAGGTGCGGAGTAATACACGGCTGCCGTTAGGCTGGCAGTGGGCCGTGTTCGTCTCTTGGCATGCAGTGCCCCTTGTTCTGTCAGGATTTCTCCTAGCGGGCAGCGTTGGTCTGTCTTCTTGCGGAGGACTGTTGTGACGGGCGTAAACTGTGCCTTGTTTCCTCCGTCTGCCCCTTCCTCTCTTGTGTGCGCGTGTGTGTCAGTAGGGGTATCAGTTCTGGTATCCAGCCTGAACCTCCCCTGCTGGAGCTTGAGGCCATTCCCCCCGTGTCCTGTCACGTGGGAGAAGAGCCCAGCTCCCTCCTCTCCACAGCCTCCCCTCAGGGAGTTGTAGAGAGCAATGAGGTCTCCCCTCAGCCCCCTCTTCTCCAGGCTTAACACCCCCAGTTTTCCCTCAGCCGCTCCTCATCAGGCCTGTTCTCCAGCCCCTTCCCCAGCTTCGTTGCTCCTCTCTGGACTCGCTCCAGAGCCTCAACATCCTTCTTGTGGTGAGGGGCCCACAGCTGAACACAGTACATGAGGTGCGGGCATTTGTCCCATCGGCGTCTCTTTGGGGCGCTCTGTCCTCTAAGGGAAGAGCGGAATTCCAAGCTGACTGCAAATGAAGTGCTCGCTTTTGTGACAACTGTAACATCATGTGCTCAAGTCAAACACCATAGGGGTAAATGAAGCACTTGCTTACGAATAAGCGAAGGCTTTGACCCTTGCCTGCAGCTCCTATTTCCAGGGCATTGGAGCTTCCAGCACGGAAGGCAAGGGACCCCGCAGGAGCGTCAGTCTTGGATAGAAACCCCTCTGCTACATTCCTGGCTACTCTTACTGGCTTTCTCATCTCTGGACTCCCAGGTTCCTGCTCTCTGGGCACTCACAGCAGCCTGCAACACACTCGACTAGGAAGTTTGTCCTGTTGGAATCCTGAGGTCAGCTTCCAGCGTGTGATAGGAGCAGAGAAAGGCCTAACCAGGATTTGCTTTTGGGGTTTTTAAATACTCGGGGCTTTGGCAGCCACCACCAGGAGAATGAGGACTTGTTTTGCAGCCACCACCAGGAGACTGAGGACTTGTTGATGTGGTTTGGGAGCTGTTTAGCTGTGCTGTTGTTACTCCAGCAGCGGGTGCATACAGCATGGAACTCCCAAGTGTCCCCTGCAATGAGGACAGACTGATAATTAAGTGCCTCCGCTGCCCTGGCTCTACGTTCTTGTGAAGAGAGATGACAGCTGATAGCAAGGGCCGGTGGCTGCAGAGGAGGAAGAAAAGGAAAAGAACACAGGAAGGTTGGAAACACTGAAAAAAACCGAAAAGGACTTGAAATGGGAAATGCGTGACCAGTTTACTTGGGTTTCGTAACCTGCCCCGTGGACTGCACCTCGGCAGCACCGATTTGCTGGCTCGTCTGGAATTGCTGCAGGCACAGACATCAAGTAAAGACCCAAGAATCCTAAGTGCAGCTCTGATCTCCTTCGAGTGGATGAGAAGCTGAGAGGTTGCTACGTCTCTGCAAGACTCCACAGGGGCCAAAAGGCTGTGTTGGGACAGACGGCTTGAAGCTGGTGTTAGCAGCCAATAGCATCTTGGCTGGCATCACGAACGGCATGGCCAGCGGGTCCAGAGAGGTTCTCCCTCTGTACTGAGCACTGGTGAGACCGCACCTGGAATCCTGTGTTCAGTCCTGAGCACCTCACCGCAAGAAGGGTGTTGAGGCTCTGGAGGGAGTCCAGAGAAGAGCGACGAGGCTGGGGAAGGGGCTGGAGAACAGGCCTGGCGAGGAGCGGCTGAGGGGAACCTGGGGTTGTTTAGCCTGGAGAAGAGGGGGCTGAGGGGAGACCTTACCGCTCTCTGCAACTCCCTGAGGGGAGGTTGTGGAGAGGAGGGAGCTGGGCTCTTCTCCCACGTGACAGGACAAGGGGGAATGGCCTTAAGCTCCGACAGGGGAGGTTCAGAATGGACGTCAGAAAGAAATTTTCCATGGAAAGGGTCATTGGGCCCTGGAGCAGGCTGCCCAGGGAGGTGATCGAGTCCCTATCCCTGGAGGTGTTTAAAAGGTGGCTAGGTGAGGTGCTGAGGGATATGGTTTAGTGGTAGACGGGAATGGTTGGACTCGGTGGATCCAAGAGGTCTTTTCCAACCTGGTGATGTTAACGATTCTGTGACTTGAAAGATTTGGGGCTCCCGGCCAGGCTGCAGAACCACGTGGCTTGCGTGCCCGTGAGACGGCACCGTTCAGAGAGTCCTCTGGTTGTGCCCTGCTGCTCTGTTTATCCGTCTCTCTGTCTGCATGCAGAAGTATAAGGTTTTCTTTTCCATCCTGGCCTAGGAGGATCGTTAAGGCTATACGGAGGGAAAAGCTTGTGCTTTGACTGCTGGATTGGTTGTGAGGTGCTGAGCACTTGGGAAAATCAACTATTTAGCTGCCTGACTTGAAGATGTATACCGGGGAAGGTGCCCGTGGGCTGAGTAGGCGTCATATATTGATCCCTTACCCCAGAGCAAGGTGAATAGCTGGGGCAGCAAAGGTTTGCCGGTATTGCTGCAGCTTCTGCATCTCAGTTTTTCCTGCCGAGCTCATTCTCCCAGCCAAAAGCGTTCAATATTAACATCCCTCCCAGGCTGCTGGATTTAGCGGAGCTCTGCAGTTGCATTTTTTCCCCTTCCTGCCTGCCTGCCTGCCTGCCTGCCTGCCTGCCAGGCAGTCTGGGCTTTTGGAGTGAATTCCTCGGCTTCTGCGTGTGGTGCGTCTGAGATTGCTGCCTGCACTGATGCGCTGTCCCCATCCCCTTCTCCCGTTACGTGCGTTTGCAGTTTAATAATTGCATGTGGGTGGTGGACTCGGTGCCAAAGCCCTGTGCATCCAGAGTCATTCGGTGGAGGAGTCCATTATGATCGTGGCTGGCAGTGATCAATTCCCTGTGATGGTGGCAGCTCACAGCAGCCTCCTCTCGTAACGGCGTTCTGCTCTTGTTGGCAGGCATCCCTGGGCAGGAGACGCTGCCCCGAAATGGCAGAAATGAGGAGAACAATAGCCAGACGAGCTGGGGAGGCCAGAAAATGAGGGAGGAATCGGAGTAATTTCTTTTTTGAGATCACCGTGTTTAAAGCTGGCGAAGGAGATGCTGACCTGATGTCTTGACGTTCCCAAGGCAGAAAAAGCACAGCAGACTGGCCAGATGTGCATGAGGGGATAAAGTTTCCTGAAGTAGGTTGAAGGGGATGTACCTGTAATTCCAGGAAAGAAGCTTTTGTGATGCATTTTTAAGACATAAAAGATGAGAGGGAGGGAGGCGAGTCGGGAGGGAGGGACCCAGGTGAAACATCTGAAATAGGAGCTGCTTCCACATAATGTACCTTGTGAGAACCCTCATCTCCAGCACGGTGAGCTTGTAGGGGCTGAACACTGATGCTTGGAGGAGTTTGTGTCGCGTTGCTGCTCGTCTCATTAAAGCAGCACAAGCTGCTCGGTGTGGGCCAAAATGAAGCAGGGTCAAGTCTTGTGTTAGTATTGTAAATATATGGTTATTAGTGTATAAAATAATAAAAAAAAAAAACCGCTTTCTTCAGTGGGAACGGTGCAGTCTAATGGGTAAAGCAGGGTTGGGATCCTGACGCCCCGGCACTGCTATTGCAAGGAACAGCTGGTGTGCTTTGCAGGTGATTTGTACGTGAGAAAAAGTTGCTCTGAGAAGGGCTGGACCAAAACTTTTGGCGAACGCCATACTTTTCTTTCCCCTTTCCTTTGTTCTGAACTGTCTGGTATTGGATTCTGTTCCAACTGGAATGTAGCTCTGATCCTGCTTGCTAATTCTTGCAGCGTATCAGAGTACTGTGGGAAAAGCAGTCAGGGAGGGTAATATCTGTGCTGGTTTTGGGACTCGCGCTTCTCATTGCAGCGGGGCCTTTCTGAGTAACTCTGCGAGAGCGCTTCTTTACGGAAACCCCGTTTCCACTGCAGCCCAAGGGTGATGCGTAGTCACGGTCCTCATGATGGTGGCTTGAAGTGCCATGGGCTCGCAAGACTTCCTAAGCATAAACTGTGCGGGTCCTGAAGCATTCAGCAGTAGCACAGGTTATTAAGCGCTTTCCTCGTGCTGAATCTCTTCACTGCCCCAGGCTGGCGTGCTCGATGGCACTAGGCACTAGCTAGAGATGCCTCCAGTGAAGCTTCCTCTCCTTGTTAATGTGCTAAAAATGGAGAGGATTGTGATCATTGTCTTTATTCCCAATTTTGCCAGTCTGCCGCATGAGGACTTTTAGACTCAGTGGCGACGATTCTTGTTAAGTCGTGCCAGCTGTGTTGGATTTTCTTGTACGCCGCCGTTTGCTCTTTGAACCCCTGTGAGCCGGCGTAGTCTGCGGGGCTCTGCGGAAAGGGATTCTACTGCCTGTCTGCAGCGCAAAAGGTGCTAGGGATGCATCTAGGCTGGTGATGGTAAAACAGGGGCTTGAAAGCTGCGTGGTGATAGGTAGAGGCACTGTGTTCTAATGCCTTAGTAATCTTCCCTGAGCATCTGGAGCCTAAGTCCCCTGGGCTGTGTCATCGTGTCGCGTGCGTGGGAAGGAGGTGAATATGTGTCTGAGGTTGCTGTTAAGCAGCGGGTACTTGCGGCGGCGTTCACGTGGCTGTTGTGACGTCAGGATGGGTAGCAGAAAAGGCTCGTGTACCCGGGAGGGCACTGGTGGTGGCAGAGGTGGCTTTGGAGGGCCGAGACACTCAGCTACACGTGTGCGTGTGTTTAGCTGTGATCTTGTTCCATTCTCTTGTGGGTTTCTGTGTCTCCCCGTTACCGTCACCTGACTGATCCAGGCCTGCAAATGTGTGAAATTCAGATGGATTGTGCCTGATTTTGTGTATTTGCCTGTGTACCTCTAGTGAGGTGAAACAAAGGTGCATTAACGATGGAAAGTTATTTAGTGCTGCGTGGAATTAATTGCTTCTAATGACTGCTTGCATCCATCTGGTTTTATGGTGGACGACAAATCCCTTCATTGGGCCTGCTCCTTAGACATCCTGTAAATCGCCGCAGCACTCTGGCACCTCCCATCTTGAGCCCCCGTTAGTGAGGCTGCATTTTCCTAGCCTTCTCTAACAAAGAGTGGGGGTGGCTAGGATGCAGAGAGACTCAAGTGGAATCCGTGCTTGGGAATGCAATGGAAATGACCCCTTTTGTGTTCCGTTGGGAGAAACTCCAAAGTGACTGTTGGATTTGGGTGGAGAAGCCTGGGGGAAAGGTTTTGGACTCCTGGTGCAGCCCCACAGTTGCTGGTGAGGAGGATTTAACAGGTGAACTCCCCAACATAGAATCATACAATCATGGAATGGTTTGGGTCAGAAGGGACCTTAATGCCTATCCAGTTCCGCCCCTGCCGTGGGCGTTGTAACAGCTGTGATGAATGCCACGGTCCGGCAGGAACTGCGGTGCCCAGGGCACTGACCCGTGGTAGCCAGATGAGGTGCGGAGTAATACACGGCTGCCGTTAGGCTGGCAGTGGGCCGTGTTCGTCTCTTGGCATGCAGTGCCCCTTGTTCTGTCAGGATTTCTCCTAGCGGGCAGCGTTGGTCTGTCTTCTTGCGGAGGACTGTTGTGACGGGCGTAAACTGTGCCTTGTTTCCTCCGTCTGCCCCTTCCTCTCTTGTGTGCGCGTGTGTGTCAGTAGGGGTATCAGTTCTGGTATCCAGCCTGAACCTCCCCTGCTGGAGCTTGAGGCCATTCCCCCCGTGTCCTGTCACGTGGGAGAAGAGCCCAGCTCCCTCCTCTCCACAGCCTCCCCTCAGGGAGTTGTAGAGAGCAATGAGGTCTCCCCTCAGCCCCCTCTTCTCCAGGCTTAACACCCCCAGTTTTCCCTCAGCCGCTCCTCATCAGGCCTGTTCTCCAGCCCCTTCCCCAGCTTCGTTGCTCCTCTCTGGACTCGCTCCAGAGCCTCAACATCCTTCTTGTGGTGAGGGGCCCACAGCTGAACACAGTACATGAGGTGCGGGCATTTGTCCCATCGGCGTCTCTTTGGGGCGCTCTGTCCTCTAAGGGAAGAGCGGAATTCCAAGCTGACTGCAAATGAAGTGCTCGCTTTTGTGACAACTGTAACATCATGTGCTCAAGTCAAACACCATAGGGGTAAATGAAGCACTTGCTTACGAATAAGCGAAGGCTTTGACCCTTGCCTGCAGCTCCTATTTCCAGGGCATTGGAGCTTCCAGCACGGAAGGCAAGGGACCCCGCAGGAGCGTCAGTCTTGGATAGAAACCCCTCTGCTACATTCCTGGCTACTCTTACTGGCTTTCTCATCTCTGGACTCCCAGGTTCCTGCTCTCTGGGCACTCACAGCAGCCTGCAACACACTCGACTAGGAAGTTTGTCCTGTTGGAATCCTGAGGTCAGCTTCCAGCGTGTGATAGGAGCAGAGAAAGGCCTAACCAGGATTTGCTTTTGGGGTTTTTAAATACTCGGGGCTTTGGCAGCCACCACCAGGAGAATGAGGACTTGTTTTGCAGCCACCACCAGGAGACTGAGGACTTGTTGATGTGGTTTGGGAGCTGTTTAGCTGTGCTGTTGTTACTCCAGCAGCGGGTGCATACAGCATGGAACTCCCAAGTGTCCCCTGCAATGAGGACAGACTGATAATTAAGTGCCTCCGCTGCCCTGGCTCTACGTTCTTGTGAAGAGAGATGACAGCTGATAGCAAGGGCCGGTGGCTGCAGAGGAGGAAGAAAAGGAAAAGAACACAGGAAGGTTGGAAACACTGAAAAAAACCGAAAAGGACTTGAAATGGGAAATGCGTGACCAGTTTACTTGGGTTTCGTAACCTGCCCCGTGGACTGCACCTCGGCAGCACCGATTTGCTGGCTCGTCTGGAATTGCTGCAGGCACAGACATCAAGTAAAGACCCAAGAATCCTAAGTGCAGCTCTGATCTCCTTCGAGTGGATGAGAAGCTGAGAGGTTGCTACGTCTCTGCAAGACTCCACAGGGGCCAAAAGGCTGTGTTGGGACAGACGGCTTGAAGCTGGTGTTAGCAGCCAATAGCATCTTGGCTGGCATCACGAACGGCATGGCCAGCGGGTCCAGAGAGGTTCTCCCTCTGTACTGAGCACTGGTGAGACCGCACCTGGAATCCTGTGTTCAGTCCTGAGCACCTCACCGCAAGAAGGGTGTTGAGGCTCTGGAGGGAGTCCAGAGAAGAGCGACGAGGCTGGGGAAGGGGCTGGAGAACAGGCCTGGCGAGGAGCGGCTGAGGGGAACCTGGGGTTGTTTAGCCTGGAGAAGAGGGGGCTGAGGGGAGACCTTACCGCTCTCTGCGACTCCCTGAGGGGAGGTTGTGGAGAGGAGGGAGCTGGGCTCTTCTCCCACGTGACAGGACAAGGGGGAATGGCCTTAAGCTCCGACAGGGGAGGTTCAGAATGGACGTCAGAAAGAAATTTTCCATGGAAAGGGTCATTGGGCCCTGGAGCAGGCTGCCCAGGGAGGTGATCGAGTCCCTATCCCTGGAGGTGTTTAAAAGGTGGCTAGGTGAGGTGCTGAGGGATATGGTTTAGTGGTAGACGGGAATGGTTGGACTCGGTGGATCCAAGAGGTCTTTTCCAACCTGGTGATGTTAACGATTCTGTGACTTGAAAGATTTGGGGCTCCCGGCCAGGCTGCAGAACCACGTGGCTTGCGTGCCCGTGAGACGGCACCGTTCAGAGAGTCCTCTGGTTGTGCCCTGCTGCTCTGTTTATCCGTCTCTCTGTCTGCATGCAGAAGTATAAGGTTTTCTTTTCCATCCTGGCCTAGGAGGATCGTTAAGGCTATACGGAGGGAAAAGCTTGTGCTTTGACTGCTGGATTGGTTGTGAGGTGCTGAGCACTTGGGAAAATCAACTATTTAGCTGCCTGACTTGAAGATGTATACCGGGGAAGGTGCCCGTGGGCTGAGTAGGCGTCATATATTGATCCCTTACCCCAGAGCAAGGTGAATAGCTGGGGCAGCAAAGGTTTGCCGGTATTGCTGCAGCTTCTGCATCTCAGTTTTTCCTGCCGAGCTCATTCTCCCAGCCAAAAGCGTTCAATATTAACATCCCTCCCAGGCTGCTGGATTTAGCGGAGCTCTGCAGTTGCATTTTTTCCCCTTCCTGCCTGCCTGCCTGCCTGCCTGCCAGGCAGTCTGGGCTTTTGGAGTGAATTCCTCGGCTTCTGCGTGTGGTGCGTCTGAGATTGCTGCCTGCACTGATGCGCTGTCCCCATCCCCTTCTCCCGTTACGTGCGTTTGCAGTTTAGTAATTGCATGTGGGTGGTGGACTCGGTGCCAAAGCCCTGTGCATCCAGAGTCATTCGGTGGAGGAGTCCATTATGATCGTGGCTGGCAGTGATCAATTCCCTGTGATGGTGGCAGCTCACAGCAGCCTCCTCTCGTAACGGCGTTCTGCTCTTGTTGGCAGGCATCCCTGGGCAGGAGACGCTGCCCCGAAATGGCAGAAATGAGGAGAACAATAGCCAGACGAGCTGGGGAGGCCAGAAAATGAGGGAGGAATCGGAGTAATTTCTTTTTTGAGATCACCGTGTTTAAAGCTGGCGAAGGAGATGCTGACCTGATGTCTTGACGTTCCCAAGGCAGAAAAAGCACAGCAGACTGGCCAGATGTGCATGAGGGGATAAAGTTTCCTGAAGTAGGTTGAAGGGGATGTACCTGTAATTCCAGGAAAGAAGCTTTTGTGATGCATTTTTAAGACATAAAAGATGAGAGGGAGGGAGGCGAGTCGGGAGGGAGGGACCCAGGTGAAACATCTGAAATAGGAGCTGCTTCCACATAATGTACCTTGTGAGAACCCTCATCTCCAGCACGGTGAGCTTGTAGGGGCTGAACACTGATGCTTGGAGGAGTTTGTGTCGCGTTGCTGCTCGTCTCATTAAAGCAGCACAAGCTGCTCGGTGTGGGCCAAAATGAAGCAGGGTCAAGTCTTGTGTTAGTATTGTAAATATATGGTTATTAGTGTATAAAATAATAAAAAAAAAAAACCGCTTTCTTCAGTGGGAACGGTGCAGTCTAATGGGTAAAGCAGGGTTGGGATCCTGACGCCCCGGCACTGCTATTGCAAGGAACAGCTGGTGTGCTTTGCAGGTGATTTGTACGTGAGAAAAAGTTGCTCTGAGAAGGGCTGGACCAAAACTTTTGGCGAACGCCATACTTTTCTTTCCCCTTTCCTTTGTTCTGAACTGTCTGGTATTGGATTCTGTTCCAACTGGAATGTAGCTCTGATCCTGCTTGCTAATTCTTGCAGCGTATCAGAGTACTGTGGGAAAAGCAGTCAGGGAGGGTAATATCTGTGCTGGTTTTGGGACTCGCGCTTCTCATTGCAGCGGGGCCTTTCTGAGTAACTCTGCGAGAGCGCTTCTTTACGGAAACCCCGTTTCCACTGCAGCCCAAGGGTGATGCGTAGTCACGGTCCTCATGATGGTGGCTTGAAGTGCCATGGGCTCGCAAGACTTCCTAAGCATAAACTGTGCGGGTCCTGAAGCATTCAGCAGTAGCACAGGTTATTAAGCGCTTTCCTCGTGCTGAATCTCTTCACTGCCCCAGGCTGGCGTGCTCGATGGCACTAGGCACTAGCTAGAGATGCCTCCAGTGAAGCTTCCTCTCCTTGTTAATGTGCTAAAAATGGAGAGGATTGTGATCATTGTCTTTATTCCCAATTTTGCCAGTCTGCCGCATGAGGACTTTTAGACTCAGTGGCGACGATTCTTGTTAAGTCGTGCCAGCTGTGTTGGATTTTCTTGTACGCCGCCGTTTGCTCTTTGAACCCCTGTGAGCCGGCGTAGTCTGCGGGGCTCTGCGGAAAGGGATTCTACTGCCTGTCTGCAGCGCAAAAGGTGCTAGGGATGCATCTAGGCTGGTGATGGTAAAACAGGGGCTTGAAAGCTGCGTGGTGATAGGTAGAGGCACTGTGTTCTAATGCCTTAGTAATCTTCCCTGAGCATCTGGAGCCTAAGTCCCCTGGGCTGTGTCATCGTGTCGCGTGCGTGGGAAGGAGGTGAATATGTGTCTGAGGTTGCTGTTAAGCAGCGGGTACTTGCGGCGGCGTTCACGTGGCTGTTGTGACGTCAGGATGGGTAGCAGAAAAGGCTCGTGTACCCGGGAGGGCACTGGTGGTGGCAGAGGTGGCTTTGGAGGGCCGAGACACTCAGCTACACGTGTGCGTGTGTTTAGCTGTGATCTTGTTCCATTCTCTTGTGGGTTTCTGTGTCTCCCCGTTACCGTCACCTGACTGATCCAGGCCTGCAAATGTGTGAAATTCAGATGGATTGTGCCTGATTTTGTGTATTTGCCTGTGTACCTCTAGTGAGGTGAAACAAAGGTGCATTAACGATGGAAAGTTATTTAGTGCTGCGTGGAATTAATTGCTTCTAATGACTGCTTGCATCCATCTGGTTTTATGGTGGACGACAAATCCCTTCATTGGGCCTGCTCCTTAGACATCCTGTAAATCGCCGCAGCACTCTGGCACCTCCCATCTTGAGCCCCCGTTAGTGAGGCTGCATTTTCCTAGCCTTCTCTAACAAAGAGTGGGGGTGGCTAGGATGCAGAGAGACTCAAGTGGAATCCGTGCTTGGGAATGCAATGGAAATGACCCCTTTTGTGTTCCGTTGGGAGAAACTCCAAAGTGACTGTTGGATTTGGGTGGAGAAGCCTGGGGGAAAGGTTTTGGACTCCTGGTGCAGCCCCACAGTTGCTGGTGAGGAGGATTTAACAGGTGAACTCCCCAACATAGAATCATACAATCATGGAATGGTTTGGGTCAGAAGGGACCTTAATGCCTATCCAGTTCCGCCCCTGCCGTGGGCGTTGTAACAGCTGTGATGAATGCCACGGTCCGGCAGGAACTGCGGTGCCCAGGGCACTGACCCGTGGTAGCCAGATGAGGTGCGGAGTAATACACGGCTGCCGTTAGGCTGGCAGTGGGCCGTGTTCGTCTCTTGGCATGCAGTGCCCCTTGTTCTGTCAGGATTTCTCCTAGCGGGCAGCGTTGGTCTGTCTTCTTGCGGAGGACTGTTGTGACGGGCGTAAACTGTGCCTTGTTTCCTCCGTCTGCCCCTTCCTCTCTTGTGTGCGCGTGTGTGTCAGTAGGGGTATCAGTTCTGGTATCCAGCCTGAACCTCCCCTGCTGGAGCTTGAGGCCATTCCCCCCGTGTCCTGTCACGTGGGAGAAGAGCCCAGCTCCCTCCTCTCCACAGCCTCCCCTCAGGGAGTTGTAGAGAGCAATGAGGTCTCCCCTCAGCCCCCTCTTCTCCAGGCTTAACACCCCCAGTTTTCCCTCAGCCGCTCCTCATCAGGCCTGTTCTCCAGCCCCTTCCCCAGCTTCGTTGCTCCTCTCTGGACTCGCTCCAGAGCCTCAACATCCTTCTTGTGGTGAGGGGCCCACAGCTGAACACAGTACATGAGGTGCGGGCATTTGTCCCATCGGCGTCTCTTTGGGGCGCTCTGTCCTCTAAGGGAAGAGCGGAATTCCAAGCTGACTGCAAATGAAGTGCTCGCTTTTGTGACAACTGTAACATCATGTGCTCAAGTCAAACACCATAGGGGTAAATGAAGCACTTGCTTACGAATAAGCGAAGGCTTTGACCCTTGCCTGCAGCTCCTATTTCCAGGGCATTGGAGCTTCCAGCACGGAAGGCAAGGGACCCCGCAGGAGCGTCAGTCTTGGATAGAAACCCCTCTGCTACATTCCTGGCTACTCTTACTGGCTTTCTCATCTCTGGACTCCCAGGTTCCTGCTCTCTGGGCACTCACAGCAGCCTGCAACACACTCGACTAGGAAGTTTGTCCTGTTGGAATCCTGAGGTCAGCTTCCAGCGTGTGATAGGAGCAGAGAAAGGCCTAACCAGGATTTGCTTTTGGGGTTTTTAAATACTCGGGGCTTTGGCAGCCACCACCAGGAGAATGAGGACTTGTTTTGCAGCCACCACCAGGAGACTGAGGACTTGTTGATGTGGTTTGGGAGCTGTTTAGCTGTGCTGTTGTTACTCCAGCAGCGGGTGCATACAGCATGGAACTCCCAAGTGTCCCCTGCAATGAGGACAGACTGATAATTAAGTGCCTCCGCTGCCCTGGCTCTACGTTCTTGTGAAGAGAGATGACAGCTGATAGCAAGGGCCGGCGGCTGCAGAGGAGGAAGAAAAGGAAAAGAACACAGGAAGGTTGGAAACACTGAAAAAAACCGAAAAGGACTTGAAATGGGAAATGCGTGACCAGTTTACTTGGGTTTCGTAACCTGCCCCGTGGACTGCACCTCGGCAGCACCGATTTGCTGGCTCGTCTGGAATTGCTGCAGGCACAGACATCAAGTAAAGACCCAAGAATCCTAAGTGCAGCTCTGATCTCCTTCGAGTGGATGAGAAGCTGAGAGGTTGCTACGTCTCTGCAAGACTCCACAGGGGCCAAAAGGCTGTGTTGGGACAGACGGCTTGAAGCTGGTGTTAGCAGCCAATAGCATCTTGGCTGGCATCACGAACGGCATGGCCAGCGGGTCCAGAGAGGTTCTCCCTCTGTACTGAGCACTGGTGAGACCGCACCTGGAATCCTGTGTTCAGTCCTGAGCACCTCACCGCAAGAAGGGTGTTGAGGCTCTGGAGGGAGTCCAGAGAAGAGCGACGAGGCTGGGGAAGGGGCTGGAGAACAGGCCTGGCGAGGAGCGGCTGAGGGGAACCTGGGGTTGTTTAGCCTGGAGAAGAGGGGGCTGAGGGGAGACCTTACCGCTCTCTGCGACTCCCTGAGGGGAGGTTGTGGAGAGGAGGGAGCTGGGCTCTTCTCCCACGTGACAGGACAAGGGGGAATGGCCTTAAGCTCCGACAGGGGAGGTTCAGAATGGACGTCAGAAAGAAATTTTCCATGGAAAGGGTCATTGGGCCCTGGAGCAGGCTGCCCAGGGAGGTGATCGAGTCCCTATCCCTGGAGGTGTTTAAAAGGTGGCTAGGTGAGGTGCTGAGGGATATGGTTTAGTGGTAGACGGGAATGGTTGGACTCGGTGGATCCAAGAGGTCTTTTCCAACCTGGTGATGTTAACGATTCTGTGACTTGAAAGATTTGGGGCTCCCGGCCAGGCTGCAGAACCACGTGGCTTGCGTGCCCGTGAGACGGCACCGTTCAGAGAGTCCTCTGGTTGTGCCCTGCTGCTCTGTTTATCCGTCTCTCTGTCTGCATGCAGAAGTATAAGGTTTTCTTTTCCATCCTGGCCTAGGAGGATCGTTAAGGCTATACGGAGGGAAAAGCTTGTGCTTTGACTGCTGGATTGGTTGTGAGGTGCTGAGCACTTGGGAAAATCAACTATTTAGCTGCCTGACTTGAAGATGTATACCGGGGAAGGTGCCCGTGGGCTGAGTAGGCGTCATATATTGATCCCTTACCCCAGAGCAAGGTGAATAGCTGGGGCAGCAAAGGTTTGCCGGTATTGCTGCAGCTTCTGCATCTCAGTTTTTCCTGCCGAGCTCATTCTCCCAGCCAAAAGCGTTCAATATTAACATCCCTCCCAGGCTGCTGGATTTAGCGGAGCTCTGCAGTTGCATTTTTTCCCCTTCCTGCCTGCCTGCCTGCCTGCCTGCCTGCCTGCCAGGCAGTCTGGGCTTTTGGAGTGAATTCCTCGGCTTCTGCGTGTGGTGCGTCTGAGATTGCTGCCTGCACTGATGCGCTGTCCCCATCCCCTTCTCCCGTTACGTGCGTTTGCAGTTTAGTAATTGCATGTGGGTGGTGGACTCGGTGCCAAAGCCCTGTGCATCCAGAGTCATTCGGTGGAGGAGTCCATTATGATCGTGGCTGGCAGTGATCAATTCCCTGTGATGGTGGCAGCTCACAGCAGCCTCCTCTCGTAACGGCGTTCTGCTCTTGTTGGCAGGCATCCCTGGGCAGGAGACGCTGCCCCGAAATGGCAGAAATGAGGAGAACAATAGCCAGACGAGCTGGGGAGGCCAGAAAATGAGGGAGGAATCGGAGTAATTTCTTTTTTGAGATCACCGTGTTTAAAGCTGGCGAAGGAGATGCTGACCTGATGTCTTGACGTTCCCAAGGCAGAAAAAGCACAGCAGACTGGCCAGATGTGCATGAGGGGATAAAGTTTCCTGAAGTAGGTTGAAGGGGATGTACCTGTAATTCCAGGAAAGAAGCTTTTGTGATGCATTTTTAAGACATAAAAGATGAGAGGGAGGGAGGCGAGTCGGGAGGGAGGGACCCAGGTGAAACATCTGAAATAGGAGCTGCTTCCACATAATGTACCTTGTGAGAACCCTCATCTCCAGCACGGTGAGCTTGTAGGGGCTGAACACTGATGCTTGGAGGAGTTTGTGTCGCGTTGCTGCTCGTCTCATTAAAGCAGCACAAGCTGCTCGGTGTGGGCCAAAATGAAGCAGGGTCAAGTCTTGTGTTAGTATTGTAAATATATGGTTATTAGTGTATAAAATAATAAAAAAAAAAAACCGCTTTCTTCAGTGGGAACGGTGCAGTCTAATGGGTAAAGCAGGGTTGGGATCCTGACGCCCCGGCACTGCTATTGCAAGGAACAGCTGGTGTGCTTTGCAGGTGATTTGTACGTGAGAAAAAGTTGCTCTGAGAAGGGCTGGACCAAAACTTTTGGCGAACGCCATACTTTTCTTTCCCCTTTCCTTTGTTCTGAACTGTCTGGTATTGGATTCTGTTCCAACTGGAATGTAGCTCTGATCCTGCTTGCTAATTCTTGCAGCGTATCAGAGTACTGTGGGAAAAGCAGTCAGGGAGGGTAATATCTGTGCTGGTTTTGGGACTCGCGCTTCTCATTGCAGCGGGGCCTTTCTGAGTAACTCTGCGAGAGCGCTTCTTTACGGAAACCCCGTTTCCACTGCAGCCCAAGGGTGATGCGTAGTCACGGTCCTCATGATGGTGGCTTGAAGTGCCATGGGCTCGCAAGACTTCCTAAGCATAAACTGTGCGGGTCCTGAAGCATTCAGCAGTAGCACAGGTTATTAAGCGCTTTCCTCGTGCTGAATCTCTTCACTGCCCCAGGCTGGCGTGCTCGATGGCACTAGGCACTAGCTAGAGATGCCTCCAGTGAAGCTTCCTCTCCTTGTTAATGTGCTAAAAATGGAGAGGATTGTGATCATTGTCTTTATTCCCAATTTTGCCAGTCTGCCGCATGAGGACTTTTAGACTCAGTGGCGACGATTCTTGTTAAGTCGTGCCAGCTGTGTTGGATTTTCTTGTACGCCGCCGTTTGCTCTTTGAACCCCTGTGAGCCGGCGTAGTCTGCGGGGCTCTGCGGAAAGGGATTCTACTGCCTGTCTGCAGCGCAAAAGGTGCTAGGGATGCATCTAGGCTGGTGATGGTAAAACAGGGGCTTGAAAGCTGCGTGGTGATAGGTAGAGGCACTGTGTTCTAATGCCTTAGTAATCTTCCCTGAGCATCTGGAGCCTAAGTCCCCTGGGCTGTGTCATCGTGTCGCGTGCGTGGGAAGGAGGTGAATATGTGTCTGAGGTTGCTGTTAAGCAGCGGGTACTTGCGGCGGCGTTCACGTGGCTGTTGTGACGTCAGGATGGGTAGCAGAAAAGGCTCGTGTACCCGGGAGGGCACTGGTGGTGGCAGAGGTGGCTTTGGAGGGCCGAGACACTCAGCTACACGTGTGCGTGTGTTTAGCTGTGATCTTGTTCCATTCTCTTGTGGGTTTCTGTGTCTCCCCGTTACCGTCACCTGACTGATCCAGGCCTGCAAATGTGTGAAATTCAGATGGATTGTGCCTGATTTTGTGTATTTGCCTGTGTACCTCTAGTGAGGTGAAACAAAGGTGCATTAACGATGGAAAGTTATTTAGTGCTGCGTGGAATTAATTGCTTCTAATGACTGCTTGCATCCATCTGGTTTTATGGTGGACGACAAATCCCTTCATTGGGCCTGCTCCTTAGACATCCTGTAAATCGCCGCAGCACTCTGGCACCTCCCATCTTGAGCCCCCGTTAGTGAGGCTGCATTTTCCTAGCCTTCTCTAACAAAGAGTGGGGGTGGCTAGGATGCAGAGAGACTCAAGTGGAATCCGTGCTTGGGAATGCAATGGAAATGACCCCTTTTGTGTTCCGTTGGGAGAAACTCCAAAGTGACTGTTGGATTTGGGTGGAGAAGCCTGGGGGAAAGGTTTTGGACTCCTGGTGCAGCCCCACAGTTGCTGGTGAGGAGGATTTAACAGGTGAACTCCCCAACATAGAATCATACAATCATGGAATGGTTTGGGTCAGAAGGGACCTTAATGCCTATCCAGTTCCGCCCCTGCCGTGGGCGTTGTAACAGCTGTGATGAATGCCACGGTCCGGCAGGAACTGCGGTGCCCAGGGCACTGACCCGTGGTAGCCAGATGAGGTGCGGAGTAATACACGGCTGCCGTTAGGCTGGCAGTGGGCCGTGTTCGTCTCTTGGCATGCAGTGCCCCTTGTTCTGTCAGGATTTCTCCTAGCGGGCAGCGTTGGTCTGTCTTCTTGCGGAGGACTGTTGTGACGGGCGTAAACTGTGCCTTGTTTCCTCCGTCTGCCCCTTCCTCTCTTGTGTGCGCGTGTGTGTCAGTAGGGGTATCAGTTCTGGTATCCAGCCTGAACCTCCCCTGCTGGAGCTTGAGGCCATTCCCCCCGTGTCCTGTCACGTGGGAGAAGAGCCCAGCTCCCTCCTCTCCACAGCCTCCCCTCAGGGAGTTGTAGAGAGCAATGAGGTCTCCCCTCAGCCCCCTCTTCTCCAGGCTTAACACCCCCAGTTTTCCCTCAGCCGCTCCTCATCAGGCCTGTTCTCCAGCCCCTTCCCCAGCTTCGTTGCTCCTCTCTGGACTCGCTCCAGAGCCTCAACATCCTTCTTGTGGTGAGGGGCCCACAGCTGAACACAGTACATGAGGTGCGGGCATTTGTCCCATCGGCGTCTCTTTGGGGCGCTCTGTCCTCTAAGGGAAGAGCGGAATTCCAAGCTGACTGCAAATGAAGTGCTCGCTTTTGTGACAACTGTAACATCATGTGCTCAAGTCAAACACCATAGGGGTAAATGAAGCACTTGCTTACGAATAAGCGAAGGCTTTGACCCTTGCCTGCAGCTCCTATTTCCAGGGCATTGGAGCTTCCAGCACGGAAGGCAAGGGACCCCGCAGGAGCGTCAGTCTTGGATAGAAACCCCTCTGCTACATTCCTGGCTACTCTTACTGGCTTTCTCATCTCTGGACTCCCAGGTTCCTGCTCTCTGGGCACTCACAGCAGCCTGCAACACACTCGACTAGGAAGTTTGTCCTGTTGGAATCCTGAGGTCAGCTTCCAGCGTGTGATAGGAGCAGAGAAAGGCCTAACCAGGATTTGCTTTTGGGGTTTTTAAATACTCGGGGCTTTGGCAGCCACCACCAGGAGAATGAGGACTTGTTTTGCAGCCACCACCAGGAGACTGAGGACTTGTTGATGTGGTTTGGGAGCTGTTTAGCTGTGCTGTTGTTACTCCAGCAGCGGGTGCATACAGCATGGAACTCCCAAGTGTCCCCTGCAATGAGGACAGACTGATAATTAAGTGCCTCCGCTGCCCTGGCTCTACGTTCTTGTGAAGAGAGATGACAGCTGATAGCAAGGGCCGGCGGCTGCAGAGGAGGAAGAAAAGGAAAAGAACACAGGAAGGTTGGAAACACTGAAAAAAACCGAAAAGGACTTGAAATGGGAAATGCGTGACCAGTTTACTTGGGTTTCGTAACCTGCCCCGTGGACTGCACCTCGGCAGCACCGATTTGCTGGCTCGTCTGGAATTGCTGCAGGCACAGACATCAAGTAAAGACCCAAGAATCCTAAGTGCAGCTCTGATCTCCTTCGAGTGGATGAGAAGCTGAGAGGTTGCTACGTCTCTGCAAGACTCCACAGGGGCCAAAAGGCTGTGTTGGGACAGACGGCTTGAAGCTGGTGTTAGCAGCCAATAGCATCTTGGCTGGCATCACGAACGGCATGGCCAGCGGGTCCAGAGAGGTTCTCCCTCTGTACTGAGCACTGGTGAGACCGCACCTGGAATCCTGTGTTCAGTCCTGAGCACCTCACCGCAAGAAGGGTGTTGAGGCTCTGGAGGGAGTCCAGAGAAGAGCGACGAGGCTGGGGAAGGGGCTGGAGAACAGGCCTGGCGAGGAGCGGCTGAGGGGAACCTGGGGTTGTTTAGCCTGGAGAAGAGGGGGCTGAGGGGAGACCTTACCGCTCTCTGCGACTCCCTGAGGGGAGGTTGTGGAGAGGAGGGAGCTGGGCTCTTCTCCCACGTGACAGGACAAGGGGGAATGGCCTTAAGCTCCGACAGGGGAGGTTCAGAATGGACGTCAGAAAGAAATTTTCCATGGAAAGGGTCATTGGGCCCTGGAGCAGGCTGCCCAGGGAGGTGATCGAGTCCCTATCCCTGGAGGTGTTTAAAAGGTGGCTAGGTGAGGTGCTGAGGGATATGGTTTAGTGGTAGACGGGAATGGTTGGACTCGGTGGATCCAAGAGGTCTTTTCCAACCTGGTGATGTTAACGATTCTGTGACTTGAAAGATTTGGGGCTCCCGGCCAGGCTGCAGAACCACGTGGCTTGCGTGCCCGTGAGACGGCACCGTTCAGAGAGTCCTCTGGTTGTGCCCTGCTGCTCTGTTTATCCGTCTCTCTGTCTGCATGCAGAAGTATAAGGTTTTCTTTTCCATCCTGGCCTAGGAGGATCGTTAAGGCTATACGGAGGGAAAAGCTTGTGCTTTGACTGCTGGATTGGTTGTGAGGTGCTGAGCACTTGGGAAAATCAACTATTTAGCTGCCTGACTTGAAGATGTATACCGGGGAAGGTGCCCGTGGGCTGAGTAGGCGTCATATATTGATCCCTTACCCCAGAGCAAGGTGAATAGCTGGGGCAGCAAAGGTTTGCCGGTATTGCTGCAGCTTCTGCATCTCAGTTTTTCCTGCCGAGCTCATTCTCCCAGCCAAAAGCGTTCAATATTAACATCCCTCCCAGGCTGCTGGATTTAGCGGAGCTCTGCAGTTGCATTTTTTCCCCTTCCTGCCTGCCTGCCTGCCTGCCTGCCTGCCTGCCAGGCAGTCTGGGCTTTTGGAGTGAATTCCTCGGCTTCTGCGTGTGGTGCGTCTGAGATTGCTGCCTGCACTGATGCGCTGTCCCCATCCCCTTCTCCCGTTACGTGCGTTTGCAGTTTAGTAATTGCATGTGGGTGGTGGACTCGGTGCCAAAGCCCTGTGCATCCAGAGTCATTCGGTGGAGGAGTCCATTATGATCGTGGCTGGCAGTGATCAATTCCCTGTGATGGTGGCAGCTCACAGCAGCCTCCTCTCGTAACGGCGTTCTGCTCTTGTTGGCAGGCATCCCTGGGCAGGAGACGCTGCCCCGAAATGGCAGAAATGAGGAGAACAATAGCCAGACGAGCTGGGGAGGCCAGAAAATGAGGGAGGAATCGGAGTAATTTCTTTTTTGAGATCACCGTGTTTAAAGCTGGCGAAGGAGATGCTGACCTGATGTCTTGACGTTCCCAAGGCAGAAAAAGCACAGCAGACTGGCCAGATGTGCATGAGGGGATAAAGTTTCCTGAAGTAGGTTGAAGGGGATGTACCTGTAATTCCAGGAAAGAAGCTTTTGTGATGCATTTTTAAGACATAAAAGATGAGAGGGAGGGAGGCGAGTCGGGAGGGAGGGACCCAGGTGAAACATCTGAAATAGGAGCTGCTTCCACATAATGTACCTTGTGAGAACCCTCATCTCCAGCACGGTGAGCTTGTAGGGGCTGAACACTGATGCTTGGAGGAGTTTGTGTCGCGTTGCTGCTCGTCTCATTAAAGCAGCACAAGCTGCTCGGTCTGGGCCAAAATGAAGCAGGGTCAAGTCTTGTGTTAGTATTGTAAATATATGGTTATTAGTGTATAAAATAATAAAAAAAAAAAACCGCTTTCTTCAGTGGGAACGGTGCAGTCTAATGGGTAAAGCAGGGTTGGGATCCTGACGCCCCGGCACTGCTATTGCAAGGAACTGCTGGTGTGCTTTGCAGGTGATTTGTACGTGAGAAAAAGTTGCTCTGAGAAGGGCTGGACCAAAACTTTTGGCGAACGCCATACTTTTCTTTCCCCTTTCCTTTGTTCTGAACTGTCTGGTATTGGATTCTGTTCCAACTGGAATGTAGCTCTGATCCTGCTTGCTAATTCTTGCAGCGTATCAGAGTACTGTGGGAAAAGCAGTCAGGGAGGGTAATATCTGTGCTGGTTTTGGGACTCGCGCTTCTCATTGCAGCGGGGCCTTTCTGAGTAACTCTGCGAGAGCGCTTCTTTACGGAAACCCCGTTTCCACTGCAGCCCAAGGGTGATGCGTAGTCACGGTCCTCATGATGGTGGCTTGAAGTGCCATGGGCTCGCAAGACTTCCTAAGCATAAACTGTGCGGGTCCTGAAGCATTCACCAGTAGCACAGGTTATTAAGCGCTTTCCTCGTGCTGAATCTCTTCACTGCCCCAGGCTGGCGTGCTCGATGGCACTAGGCACTAGCTAGAGATGCCTCCAGTGAAGCTTCCTCTCCTTGTTAATGTGCTAAAAATGGAGAGGATTGTGATCATTGTCTTTATTCCCAATTTTGCCAGTCTGCCGCATGAGGACTTTTAGACTCAGTGGCGACGATTCTTGTTAAGTCGTGCCAGCTGTGTTGGATTTTCTTGTACGCCGCCGTTTGCTCTTTGAACCCCTGTGAGCCGGCGTAGTCTGCGGGGCTCTGCGGAAAGGGATTCTACTGCCTGTCTGCAGCGCAAAAGGTGCTAGGGATGCATCTAGGCTGGTGATGGTAAAACAGGGGCTTGAAAGCTGCGTGGTGATAGGTAGAGGCACTGTGTTCTAATGCCTTAGTAATCTTCCCTGAGCATCTGGAGCCTAAGTCCCCTGGGCTGTGTCATCGTGTCGCGTGCGTGGGAAGGAGGTGAATATGTGTCTGAGGTTGCTGTTAAGCAGCGGGTACTTGCGGCGGCGTTCACGTGGCTGTTGTGACGTCAGGATGGGTAGCAGAAAAGGCTCGTGTACCCGGGAGGGCACTGGTGGTGGCAGAGGTGGCTTTGGAGGGCCGAGACACTCAGCTACACGTGTGCGTGTGTTTAGCTGTGATCTTGTTCCATTCTCTTGTGGGTTTCTGTGTCTCCCCGTTACCGTCACCTGACTGATCCAGGCCTGCAAATGTGTGAAATTCAGATGGATTGTGCCTGATTTTGTGTATTTGCCTGTGTACCTCTAGTGAGGTGAAACAAAGGTGCATTAACGATGGAAAGTTATTTAGTGCTGCGTGGAATTAATTGCTTCTAATGACTGCTTGCATCCATCTGGTTTTATGGTGGACGACAAATCCCTTCATTGGGCCTGCTCCTTAGACATCCTGTAAATCGCCGCAGCACTCTGGCACCTCCCATCTTGAGCCCCCGTTAGTGAGGCTGCATTTTCCTAGCCTTCTCTAACAAAGAGTGGGGGTGGCTAGGATGCAGAGAGACTCAAGTGGAATCCGTGCTTGGGAATGCAATGGAAATGACCCCTTTTGTGTTCCGTTGGGAGAAACTCCAAAGTGACTGTTGGATTTGGGTGGAGAAGCCTGGGGGAAAGGTTTTGGACTCCTGGTGCAGCCCCACAGTTGCTGGTGAGGAGGATTTAACAGGTGAACTCCCCAACATAGAATCATACAATCATGGAATGGTTTGGGTCAGAAGGGACCTTAATGCCTATCCAGTTCCGCCCCTGCCGTGGGCGTTGTAACAGCTGTGATGAATGCCACGGTCCGGCAGGAACTGCGGTGCCCAGGGCACTGACCCGTGGTAGCCAGATGAGGTGCGGAGTAATACACGGCTGCCGTTAGGCTGGCAGTGGGCCGTGTTCGTCTCTTGGCATGCAGTGCCCCTTGTTCTGTCAGGATTTCTCCTAGCGGGCAGCGTTGGTCTGTCTTCTTGCGGAGGACTGTTGTGACGGGCGTAAACTGTGCCTTGTTTCCTCCGTCTGCCCCTTCCTCTCTTGTGTGCGCGTGTGTGTCAGTAGGGGTATCAGTTCTGGTATCCAGCCTGAACCTCCCCTGCTGGAGCTTGAGGCCATTCCCCCCGTGTCCTGTCACGTGGGAGAAGAGCCCAGCTCCCTCCTCTCCACAGCCTCCCCTCAGGGAGTTGTAGAGAGCAATGAGGTCTCCCCTCAGCCCCCTCTTCTCCAGGCTTAACACCCCCAGTTTTCCCTCAGCCGCTCCTCATCAGGCCTGTTCTCCAGCCCCTTCCCCAGCTTCGTTGCTCCTCTCTGGACTCGCTCCAGAGCCTCAACATCCTTCTTGTGGTGAGGGGCCCACAGCTGAACACAGTACATGAGGTGCGGGCATTTGTCCCATCGGCGTCTCTTTGGGGCGCTCTGTCCTCTAAGGGAAGAGCGGAATTCCAAGCTGACTGCAAATGAAGTGCTCGCTTTTGTGACAACTGTAACATCATGTGCTCAAGTCAAACACCATAGGGGTAAATGAAGCACTTGCTTACGAATAAGCGAAGGCTTTGACCCTTGCCTGCAGCTCCTATTTCCAGGGCATTGGAGCTTCCAGCACGGAAGGCAAGGGACCCCGCAGGAGCGTCAGTCTTGGATAGAAACCCCTCTGCTACATTCCTGGCTACTCTTACTGGCTTTCTCATCTCTGGACTCCCAGGTTCCTGCTCTCTGGGCACTCACAGCAGCCTGCAACACACTCGACTAGGAAGTTTGTCCTGTTGGAATCCTGAGGTCAGCTTCCAGCGTGTGATAGGAGCAGAGAAAGGCCTAACCAGGATTTGCTTTTGGGGTTTTTAAATACTCGGGGCTTTGGCAGCCACCACCAGGAGAATGAGGACTTGTTTTGCAGCCACCACCAGGAGACTGAGGACTTGTTGATGTGGTTTGGGAGCTGTTTAGCTGTGCTGTTGTTACTCCAGCAGCGGGTGCATACAGCATGGAACTCCCAAGTGTCCCCTGCAATGAGGACAGACTGATAATTAAGTGCCTCCGCTGCCCTGGCTCTACGTTCTTGTGAAGAGAGATGACAGCTGATAGCAAGGGCCGGCGGCTGCAGAGGAGGAAGAAAAGGAAAAGAACACAGGAAGGTTGGAAACACTGAAAAAAACCGAAAAGGACTTGAAATGGGAAATGCGTGACCAGTTTACTTGGGTTTCGTAACCTGCCCCGTGGACTGCACCTCGGCAGCACCGATTTGCTGGCTCGTCTGGAATTGCTGCAGGCACAGACATCAAGTAAAGACCCAAGAATCCTAAGTGCAGCTCTGATCTCCTTCGAGTGGATGAGAAGCTGAGAGGTTGCTACGTCTCTGCAAGACTCCACAGGGGCCAAAAGGCTGTGTTGGGACAGACGGCTTGAAGCTGGTGTTAGCAGCCAATAGCATCTTGGCTGGCATCACGAACGGCATGGCCAGCGGGTCCAGAGAGGTTCTCCCTCTGTACTGAGCACTGGTGAGACCGCACCTGGAATCCTGTGTTCAGTCCTGAGCACCTCACCGCAAGAAGGGTGTTGAGGCTCTGGAGGGAGTCCAGAGAAGAGCGACGAGGCTGGGGAAGGGGCTGGAGAACAGGCCTGGCGAGGAGCGGCTGAGGGGAACCTGGGGTTGTTTAGCCTGGAGAAGAGGGGGCTGAGGGGAGACCTTACCGCTCTCTGCGACTCCCTGAGGGGAGGTTGTGGAGAGGAGGGAGCTGGGCTCTTCTCCCACGTGACAGGACAAGGGGGAATGGCCTTAAGCTCCGACAGGGGAGGTTCAGAATGGACGTCAGAAAGAAATTTTCCATGGAAAGGGTCATTGGGCCCTGGAGCAGGCTGCCCAGGGAGGTGATCGAGTCCCTATCCCTGGAGGTGTTTAAAAGGTGGGTAGGTGAGGTGCTGAGGGATATGGTTTAGTGGTAGACGGGAATGGTTGGACTCGGTGGATCCAAGAGGTCTTTTCCAACCTGGTGATGTTAACGATTCTGTGACTTGAAAGATTTGGGGCTCCCGGCCAGGCTGCAGAACCACGTGGCTTGCGTGCCCGTGAGACGGCACCGTTCAGAGAGTCCTCTGGTTGTGCCCTGCTGCTCTGTTTATCCGTCTCTCTGTCTGCATGCAGAAGTATAAGGTTTTCTTTTCCATCCTGGCCTAGGAGGATCGTTAAGGCTATACGGAGGGAAAAGCTTGTGCTTTGACTGCTGGATTGGTTGTGAGGTGCTGAGCACTTGGGAAAATCAACTATTTAGCTGCCTGACTTGAAGATGTATACCGGGGAAGGTGCCCGTGGGCTGAGTAGGCGTCATATATTGATCCCTTACCCCAGAGCAAGGTGAATAGCTGGGGCAGCAAAGGTTTGCCGGTATTGCTGCAGCTTCTGCATCTCAGTTTTTCCTGCCGAGCTCATTCTCCCAGCCAAAAGCGTTCAATATTAACATCCCTCCCAGGCTGCTGGATTTAGCGGAGCTCTGCAGTTGCATTTTTTCCCCTTCCTGCCTGCCTGCCTGCCTGCCTGCCTGCCTGCCAGGCAGTCTGGGCTTTTGGAGTGAATTCCTCGGCTTCTGCGTGTGGTGCGTCTGAGATTGCTGCCTGCACTGATGCGCTGTCCCCATCCCCTTCTCCCGTTACGTGCGTTTGCAGTTTAGTAATTGCATGTGGGTGGTGGACTCGGTGCCAAAGCCCTGTGCATCCAGAGTCATTCGGTGGAGGAGTCCATTATGATCGTGGCTGGCAGTGATCAATTCCCTGTGATGGTGGCAGCTCACAGCAGCCTCCTCTCGTAACGGCGTTCTGCTCTTGTTGGCAGGCATCCCTGGGCAGGAGACGCTGCCCCGAAATGGCAGAAATGAGGAGAACAATAGCCAGACGAGCTGGGGAGGCCAGAAAATGAGGGAGGAATCGGAGTAATTTCTTTTTTGAGATCACCGTGTTTAAAGCTGGCGAAGGAGATGCTGACCTGATGTCTTGACGTTCCCAAGGCAGAAAAAGCACAGCAGACTGGCCAGATGTGCATGAGGGGATAAAGTTTCCTGAAGTAGGTTGAAGGGGATGTACCTGTAATTCCAGGAAAGAAGCTTTTGTGATGCATTTTTAAGACATAAAAGATGAGAGGGAGGGAGGCGAGTCGGGAGGGAGGGACCCAGGTGAAACATCTGAAATAGGAGCTGCTTCCACATAATGTACCTTGTGAGAACCCTCATCTCCAGCACGGTGAGCTTGTAGGGGCTGAACACTGATGCTTGGAGGAGTTTGTGTCGCGTTGCTGCTCGTCTCATTAAAGCAGCACAAGCTGCTCGGTGTGGGCCAAAATGAAGCAGGGTCAAGTCTTGTGTTAGTATTGTAAATATATGGTTATTAGTGTATAAAATAATAAAAAAAAAAAACCGCTTTCTTCAGTGGGAACGGTGCAGTCTAATGGGTAAAGCAGGGTTGGGATCCTGACGCCCCGGCACTGCTATTGCAAGGAACTGCTGGTGTGCTTTGCAGGTGATTTGTACGTGAGAAAAAGTTGCTCTGAGAAGGGCTGGACCAAAACTTTTGGCGAACGCCATACTTTTCTTTCCCCTTTCCTTTGTTCTGAACTGTCTGGTATTGGATTCTGTTCCAACTGGAATGTAGCTCTGATCCTGCTTGCTAATTCTTGCAGCGTATCAGAGTACTGTGGGAAAAGCAGTCAGGGAGGGTAATATCTGTGCTGGTTTTGGGACTCGCGCTTCTCATTGCAGCGGGGCCTTTCTGAGTAACTCTGCGAGAGCGCTTCTTTACGGAAACCCCGTTTCCACTGCAGCCCAAGGGTGATGCGTAGTCACGGTCCTCATGATGGTGGCTTGAAGTGCCATGGGCTCGCAAGACTTCCTAAGCATAAACTGTGCGGGTCCTGAAGCATTCACCAGTAGCACAGGTTATTAAGCGCTTTCCTCGTGCTGAATCTCTTCACTGCCCCAGGCTGGCGTGCTCGATGGCACTAGGCACTAGCTAGAGATGCCTCCAGTGAAGCTTCCTCTCCTTGTTAATGTGCTAAAAATGGAGAGGATTGTGATCATTGTCTTTATTCCCAATTTTGCCAGTCTGCCGCATGAGGACTTTTAGACTCAGTGGCGACGATTCTTGTTAAGTCGTGCCAGCTGTGTTGGATTTTCTTGTACGCCGCCGTTTGCTCTTTGAACCCCTGTGAGCCGGCGTAGTCTGCGGGGCTCTGCGGAAAGGGATTCTACTGCCTGTCTGCAGCGCAAAAGGTGCTAGGGATGCATCTAGGCTGGTGATGGTAAAACAGGGGCTTGAAAGCTGCGTGGTGATAGGTAGAGGCACTGTGTTCTAATGCCTTAGTAATCTTCCCTGAGCATCTGGAGCCTAAGTCCCCTGGGCTGTGTCATCGTGTCGCGTGCGTGGGAAGGAGGTGAATATGTGTCTGAGGTTGCTGTTAAGCAGCGGGTACTTGCGGCGGCGTTCACGTGGCTGTTGTGACGTCAGGATGGGTAGCAGAAAAGGCTCGTGTACCCGGGAGGGCACTGGTGGTGGCAGAGGTGGCTTTGGAGGGCCGAGACACTCAGCTACACGTGTGCGTGTGTTTAGCTGTGATCTTGTTCCATTCTCTTGTGGGTTTCTGTGTCTCCCCGTTACCGTCACCTGACTGATCCAGGCCTGCAAATGTGTGAAATTCAGATGGATTGTGCCTGATTTTGTGTATTTGCCTGTGTACCTCTAGTGAGGTGAAACAAAGGTGCATTAACGATGGAAAGTTATTTAGTGCTGCGTGGAATTAATTGCTTCTAATGACTGCTTGCATCCATCTGGTTTTATGGTGGACGACAAATCCCTTCATTGGGCCTGCTCCTTAGACATCCTGTAAATCGCCGCAGCACTCTGGCACCTCCCATCTTGAGCCCCCGTTAGTGAGGCTGCATTTTCCTAGCCTTCTCTAACAAAGAGTGGGGGTGGCTAGGATGCAGAGAGACTCAAGTGGAATCCGTGCTTGGGAATGCAATGGAAATGACCCCTTTTGTGTTCCGTTGGGAGAAACTCCAAAGTGACTGTTGGATTTGGGTGGAGAAGCCTGGGGGAAAGGTTTTGGACTCCTGGTGCAGCCCCACAGTTGCTGGTGAGGAGGATTTAACAGGTGAACTCCCCAACATAGAATCATACAATCATGGAATGGTTTGGGTCAGAAGGGACCTTAATGCCTATCCAGTTCCGCCCCTGCCGTGGGCGTTGTAACAGCTGTGATGAATGCCACGGTCCGGCAGGAACTGCGGTGCCCAGGGCACTGACCCGTGGTAGCCAGATGAGGTGCGGAGTAATACACGGCTGCCGTTAGGCTGGCAGTGGGCCGTGTTCGTCTCTTGGCATGCAGTGCCCCTTGTTCTGTCAGGATTTCTCCTAGCGGGCAGCGTTGGTCTGTCTTCTTGCGGAGGACTGTTGTGACGGGCGTAAACTGTGCCTTGTTTCCTCCGTCTGCCCCTTCCTCTCTTGTGTGCGCGTGTGTGTCAGTAGGGGTATCAGTTCTGGTATCCAGCCTGAACCTCCCCTGCTGGAGCTTGAGGCCATTCCCCCCGTGTCCTGTCACGTGGGAGAAGAGCCCAGCTCCCTCCTCTCCACAGCCTCCCCTCAGGGAGTTGTAGAGAGCAATGAGGTCTCCCCTCAGCCCCCTCTTCTCCAGGCTTAACACCCCCAGTTTTCCCTCAGCCGCTCCTCATCAGGCCTGTTCTCCAGCCCCTTCCCCAGCTTCGTTGCTCCTCTCTGGACTCGCTCCAGAGCCTCAACATCCTTCTTGTGGTGAGGGGCCCACAGCTGAACACAGTACATGAGGTGCGGGCATTTGTCCCATCGGCGTCTCTTTGGGGCGCTCTGTCCTCTAAGGGAAGAGCGGAATTCCAAGCTGACTGCAAATGAAGTGCTCGCTTTTGTGACAACTGTAACATCATGTGCTCAAGTCAAACACCATAGGGGTAAATGAAGCACTTGCTTACGAATAAGCGAAGGCTTTGACCCTTGCCTGCAGCTCCTATTTCCAGGGCATTGGAGCTTCCAGCACGGAAGGCAAGGGACCCCGCAGGAGCGTCAGTCTTGGATAGAAACCCCTCTGCTACATTCCTGGCTACTCTTACTGGCTTTCTCATCTCTGGACTCCCAGGTTCCTGCTCTCTGGGCACTCACAGCAGCCTGCAACACACTCGACTAGGAAGTTTGTCCTGTTGGAATCCTGAGGTCAGCTTCCAGCGTGTGATAGGAGCAGAGAAAGGCCTAACCAGGATTTGCTTTTGGGGTTTTTAAATACTCGGGGCTTTGGCAGCCACCACCAGGAGAATGAGGACTTGTTTTGCAGCCACCACCAGGAGACTGAGGACTTGTTGATGTGGTTTGGGAGCTGTTTAGCTGTGCTGTTGTTACTCCAGCAGCGGGTGCATACAGCATGGAACTCCCAAGTGTCCCCTGCAATGAGGACAGACTGATAATTAAGTGCCTCCGCTGCCCTGGCTCTACGTTCTTGTGAAGAGAGATGACAGCTGATAGCAAGGGCCGGCGGCTGCAGAGGAGGAAGAAAAGGAAAAGAACACAGGAAGGTTGGAAACACTGAAAAAAACCGAAAAGGACTTGAAATGGGAAATGCGTGACCAGTTTACTTGGGTTTCGTAACCTGCCCCGTGGACTGCACCTCGGCAGCACCGATTTGCTGGCTCGTCTGGAATTGCTGCAGGCACAGACATCAAGTAAAGACCCAAGAATCCTAAGTGCAGCTCTGATCTCCTTCGAGTGGATGAGAAGCTGAGAGGTTGCTACGTCTCTGCAAGACTCCACAGGGGCCAAAAGGCTGTGTTGGGACAGACGGCTTGAAGCTGGTGTTAGCAGCCAATAGCATCTTGGCTGGCATCACGAACGGCATGGCCAGCGGGTCCAGAGAGGTTCTCCCTCTGTACTGAGCACTGGTGAGACCGCACCTGGAATCCTGTGTTCAGTCCTGAGCACCTCACCGCAAGAAGGGTGTTGAGGCTCTGGAGGGAGTCCAGAGAAGAGCGACGAGGCTGGGGAAGGGGCTGGAGAACAGGCCTGGCGAGGAGCGGCTGAGGGGAACCTGGGGTTGTTTAGCCTGGAGAAGAGGGGGCTGAGGGGAGACCTTACCGCTCTCTGCGACTCCCTGAGGGGAGGTTGTGGAGAGGAGGGAGCTGGGCTCTTCTCCCACGTGACAGGACAAGGGGGAATGGCCTTAAGCTCCGACAGGGGAGGTTCAGAATGGACGTCAGAAAGAAATTTTCCATGGAAAGGGTCATTGGGCCCTGGAGCAGGCTGCCCAGGGAGGTGATCGAGTCCCTATCCCTGGAGGTGTTTAAAAGGTGGGTAGGTGAGGTGCTGAGGGATATGGTTTAGTGGTAGACGGGAATGGTTGGACTCGGTGGATCCAAGAGGTCTTTTCCAACCTGGTGATGTTAACGATTCTGTGACTTGAAAGATTTGGGGCTCCCGGCCAGGCTGCAGAACCACGTGGCTTGCGTGCCCGTGAGACGGCACCGTTCAGAGAGTCCTCTGGTTGTGCCCTGCTGCTCTGTTTATCCGTCTCTCTGTCTGCATGCAGAAGTATAAGGTTTTCTTTTCCATCCTGGCCTAGGAGGATCGTTAAGGCTATACGGAGGGAAAAGCTTGTGCTTTGACTGCTGGATTGGTTGTGAGGTGCTGAGCACTTGGGAAAATCAACTATTTAGCTGCCTGACTTGAAGATGTATACCGGGGAAGGTGCCCGTGGGCTGAGTAGGCGTCATATATTGATCCCTTACCCCAGAGCAAGGTGAATAGCTGGGGCAGCAAAGGTTTGCCGGTATTGCTGCAGCTTCTGCATCTCAGTTTTTCCTGCCGAGCTCATTCTCCCAGCCAAAAGCGTTCAATATTAACATCCCTCCCAGGCTGCTGGATTTAGCGGAGCTCTGCAGTTGCATTTTTTCCCCTTCCTGCCTGCCTGCCTGCCTGCCTGCCTGCCTGCCAGGCAGTCTGGGCTTTTGGAGTGAATTCCTCGGCTTCTGCGTGTGGTGCGTCTGAGATTGCTGCCTGCACTGATGCGCTGTCCCCATCCCCTTCTCCCGTTACGTGCGTTTGCAGTTTAGTAATTGCATGTGGGTGGTGGACTCGGTGCCAAAGCCCTGTGCATCCAGAGTCATTCGGTGGAGGAGTCCATTATGATCGTGGCTGGCAGTGATCAATTCCCTGTGATGGTGGCAGCTCACAGCAGCCTCCTCTCGTAACGGCGTTCTGCTCTTGTTGGCAGGCATCCCTGGGCAGGAGACGCTGCCCCGAAATGGCAGAAATGAGGAGAACAATAGCCAGACGAGCTGGGGAGGCCAGAAAATGAGGGAGGAATCGGAGTAATTTCTTTTTTGAGATCACCGTGTTTAAAGCTGGCGAAGGAGATGCTGACCTGATGTCTTGACGTTCCCAAGGCAGAAAAAGCACAGCAGACTGGCCAGATGTGCATGAGGGGATAAAGTTTCCTGAAGTAGGTTGAAGGGGATGTACCTGTAATTCCAGGAAAGAAGCTTTTGTGATGCATTTTTAAGACATAAAAGATGAGAGGGAGGGAGGCGAGTCGGGAGGGAGGGACCCAGGTGAAACATCTGAAATAGGAGCTGCTTCCACATAATGTACCTTGTGAGAACCCTCATCTCCAGCACGGTGAGCTTGTAGGGGCTGAACACTGATGCTTGGAGGAGTTTGTGTCGCGTTGCTGCTCGTCTCATTAAAGCAGCACAAGCTGCTCGGTGTGGGCCAAAATGAAGCAGGGTCAAGTCTTGTGTTAGTATTGTAAATATATGGTTATTAGTGTATAAAATAATAAAAAAAAAAAACCGCTTTCTTCAGTGGGAACGGTGCAGTCTAATGGGTAAAGCAGGGTTGGGATCCTGACGCCCCGGCACTGCTATTGCAAGGAACTGCTGGTGTGCTTTGCAGGTGATTTGTACGTGAGAAAAAGTTGCTCTGAGAAGGGCTGGACCAAAACTTTTGGCGAACGCCATACTTTTCTTTCCCCTTTCCTTTGTTCTGAACTGTCTGGTATTGGATTCTGTTCCAACTGGAATGTAGCTCTGATCCTGCTTGCTAATTCTTGCAGCGTATCAGAGTACTGTGGGAAAAGCAGTCAGGGAGGGTAATATCTGTGCTGGTTTTGGGACTCGCGCTTCTCATTGCAGCGGGGCCTTTCTGAGTAACTCTGCGAGAGCGCTTCTTTACGGAAACCCCGTTTCCACTGCAGCCCAAGGGTGATGCGTAGTCACGGTCCTCATGATGGTGGCTTGAAGTGCCATGGGCTCGCAAGACTTCCTAAGCATAAACTGTGCGGGTCCTGAAGCATTCAGCAGTAGCACAGGTTATTAAGCGCTTTCCTCGTGCTGAATCTCTTCACTGCCCCAGGCTGGCGTGCTCGATGGCACTAGGCACTAGCTAGAGATGCCTCCAGTGAAGCTTCCTCTCCTTGTTAATGTGCTAAAAATGGAGAGGATTGTGATCATTGTCTTTATTCCCAATTTTGCCAGTCTGCCGCATGAGGACTTTTAGACTCAGTGGCGACGATTCTTGTTAAGTCGTGCCAGCTGTGTTGGATTTTCTTGTACGCCGCCGTTTGCTCTTTGAACCCCTGTGAGCCGGCGTAGTCTGCGGGGCTCTGCGGAAAGGGATTCTACTGCCTGTCTGCAGCGCAAAAGGTGCTAGGGATGCATCTAGGCTGGTGATGGTAAAACAGGGGCTTGAAAGCTGCGTGGTGATAGGTAGAGGCACTGTGTTCTAATGCCTTAGTAATCTTCCCTGAGCATCTGGAGCCTAAGTCCCCTGGGCTGTGTCATCGTGTCGCGTGCGTGGGAAGGAGGTGAATATGTGTCTGAGGTTGCTGTTAAGCAGCGGGTACTTGCGGCGGCGTTCACGTGGCTGTTGTGACGTCAGGATGGGTAGCAGAAAAGGCTCGTGTACCCGGGAGGGCACTGGTGGTGGCAGAGGTGGCTTTGGAGGGCCGAGACACTCAGCTACACGTGTGCGTGTGTTTAGCTGTGATCTTGTTCCATTCTCTTGTGGGTTTCTGTGTCTCCCCGTTACCGTCACCTGACTGATCCAGGCCTGCAAATGTGTGAAATTCAGATGGATTGTGCCTGATTTTGTGTATTTGCCTGTGTACCTCTAGTGAGGTGAAACAAAGGTGCATTAACGATGGAAAGTTATTTAGTGCTGCGTGGAATTAATTGCTTCTAATGACTGCTTGCATCCATCTGGTTTTATGGTGGACGACAAATCCCTTCATTGGGCCTGCTCCTTAGACATCCTGTAAATCGCCGCAGCACTCTGGCACCTCCCATCTTGAGCCCCCGTTAGTGAGGCTGCATTTTCCTAGCCTTCTCTAACAAAGAGTGGGGGTGGCTAGGATGCAGAGAGACTCAAGTGGAATCCGTGCTTGGGAATGCAATGGAAATGACCCCTTTTGTGTTCCGTTGGGAGAAACTCCAAAGTGACTGTTGGATTTGGGTGGAGAAGCCTGGGGGAAAGGTTTTGGACTCCTGGTGCAGCCCCACAGTTGCTGGTGAGGAGGATTTAACAGGTGAACTCCCCAACATAGAATCATACAATCATGGAATGGTTTGGGTCAGAAGGGACCTTAATGCCTATCCAGTTCCGCCCCTGCCGTGGGCGTTGTAACAGCTGTGATGAATGCCACGGTCCGGCAGGAACTGCGGTGCCCAGGGCACTGACCCGTGGTAGCCAGATGAGGTGCGGAGTAATACACGGCTGCCGTTAGGCTGGCAGTGGGCCGTGTTCGTCTCTTGGCATGCAGTGCCCCTTGTTCTGTCAGGATTTCTCCTAGCGGGCAGCGTTGGTCTGTCTTCTTGCGGAGGACTGTTGTGACGGGCGTAAACTGTGCCTTGTTTCCTCCGTCTGCCCCTTCCTCTCTTGTGTGCGCGTGTGTGTCAGTAGGGGTATCAGTTCTGGTATCCAGCCTGAACCTCCCCTGCTGGAGCTTGAGGCCATTCCCCCCCCCCCCGTGTCCTGTCACGTGGGAGAAGAGCCCAGCTCCCTCCTCTCCACAGCCTCCCCTCAGGGAGTTGTAGAGAGCAATGAGGTCTCCCCTCAGCCCCCTCTTCTCCAGGCTTAACACCCCCAGTTTTCCCTCAGCCGCTCCTCATCAGGCCTGTTCTCCAGCCCCTTCCCCAGCTTCGTTGCTCCTCTCTGGACTCGCTCCAGAGCCTCAACATCCTTCTTGTGGTGAGGGGCCCACAGCTGAACACAGTATATGAGGTGCGGGCATTTGTCCCATCGGCGTCTCTTTGGGGCGCTCTGTCTTCTAAGGGAAGAGTGGAATTCCAAGCTGACTGCAAATGAAGTGCTCGCTTTTGTGACAACTGTAACATCATGTGCTCAAGTCAAACACCATAGGGGTAAATGAAGCACTTCCTTACGAATAAGCGAAGGCTTTGACCCTTGCCTGCAGCTCCTATTTCCAGGGCATTGGAGCTTCCAGCACGGAAGGCAAGGGACCCCCGCAGGAGCGTCAGTCTTGGATAGAAACCCCTCTGCTACATTCCTGGCTACTCTTACTGGCTTTCTCATCTCTGGACTCCCAGGTTCCTGCTCTCTGGGCACTCACAGCAGCCTGCAACACACTCGACTAGGAAGTTTGTCCTGTTGGAATCCTGAGGTCAGCTTCCAGCGTGTGATAGGAGCAGAGAAAGGCCTAACCAGGATTTGCTTTTGGGGTTTTTAAATACTCGGGGCTTTGGCAGCCACCACCAGGAGAATGAGGACTTGTTTTGCAGCCACCACCAGGAGACTGAGGACTTGTTGATGTGGTTTGGGAGCTGTTTAGCTGTGCTGTTGTTACTCCAGCAGCGGGTGCATACAGCATGGAACTCCCAAGTGTCCCCTGCAATGAGGACAGACTGATAATTAAGTGCCTCCTCTGCCCTGGCTCTATGTTCTTGTGAAGAGAGATGACAGCTGACAGCAAGGGCCGGCGGCTGCAGAGGAGGAAGAAAAGGAAAAGAACACAGGAAGGTTGGAAACACTGAAAAAAACCGAAAAGGACTTGAAATGGGAAATGCGTGACCCGTTTACTTGGGTTTCGTAACCTGCCCCGTGGACTGCACCTCGGCAGCTCCGATTTGCTGGCTCGCCTGGAATTGCTGCAGGCACAGACATCAAGTAAAGACCCAAGAATCCTAAATGCAGCTGTGATCTCCTTCGAGTGGATGAGAAGCTGAGAGGTTGCTACGTCTCTGCAAGACTCCACAGGGGCCAAAAGGCTGTGTTGGGACAGACGGCTTGAAGGTGGTGTTAGCAGCCAATAGCATCTTGGCTTGCATCACGAACGGCATGGCCAGCGGGTCCAGAGAGGTTCTCCCTCTGTACTGAGCACTGGTGAGACCGCACCTGGCATCCTGTGTTCAGTCCTGAGCACCTCACCGCAAGAAGGGTGTTGAGGCTCTGGAGCGAGTGCAGAGAAGAGCACCGAGGCTGGGGAAGGGGCTGGAGAACAGGCCTGGCGAGGAGCGGCTGAGGGGAACCTGGGGTTGTTTAGCCTGGAGAAGAGGGGGCTGAGGGGAGACCTTACCGCTCTCTGCGACTCCCTGAGGGGAGGTTGTGGAGAGGAGGGAGCTGGGCTCTTCTCCCACGTGACAGGACAAGGGGGAATGGCCTTAAGCTCCGACAGGGGAGGTTCAGAATGGACGTCAGAAAGAAATTTTCCATGGAAAGGGTCATTGGGCCCTGGAGCAGGCTGCCCAGGGAGGTGATCGAGTCCCTATCCCTGGAGGTGTTTAAAAGGTGGGTAGGTGAGGTGCTGAGGGATATGGTTTAGTGGTAGACGGGAATGGTTGGACTCGGTGGATCCAAGAGGTCTTTTCCAACCTGGTGATGTTAACGATTCTGTGACTTGAAAGATTTGGGGCTCCCGGCCAGGCTGCAGAACCACGTGGCTTGCGTGCCCGTGAGACGGCACCGTTCAGAGAGTCCTCTGGTTGTGCCCTGCTGCTCTGTTTATCCGTCTCTCTGTCTGCATGCAGAAGTATAAGGTTTTCTTTTCCATCCTGGCCTAGGAGGATCGTTAAGGCTATACGGAGGGAAAAGCTTGTGCTTTGACTGCTGGATTGGTTGTGAGGTGCTGAGCACTTGGGAAAATCAACTATTTAGCTGCCTGACTTGAAGATGTATACCGGGGAAGGTGCCCGTGGGCTGAGTAGGCGTCATATATTGATCCCTTACCCCAGAGCAAGGTGAAGAGCTGGGGCAGCAAAGGTTTGCCGGTATTGCTGCAGCTTCTGCATCTCAGTTTTTCCTGCCAAGCTCATTCTCCCAGCCAAAAGCGTTCAATATTAACATCCCTCCCAGGCTGCTGGATTTAGCGGAGCTCTGCAGTTGCATTTTTTCCCCTGCCTGCCAGGCAGTCTGGGCTTTTGGAGTGAATTCCTCTGCTTCTGCATGTGGTGCGTCTGAGATTGCTGCCTGCACTGATGCGCTGTCCCCATCCCCTTCTCCCGTTACGTGCGTTTGCAGTTTAGTAATTGCATGTGGGTGGTGGACTCGGTGCCAAAGCCCTGTGCATCCAGAGTCATTCGGTGGAGGAGTCCATTATGATCGTGGCTGGCAGTGATCAATTCCCTGTGATGGTGGCAGCTCACAGCAGCCTCCTCTCGTAACGGCGTTCTGCTCTTGTTGGCAGGCATCCCTGGGCAGGAGACGCTGCCCCGAAATGGCAGAAATGAGGAGAACAATAGCCAGACGAGCTGGGGAGGCCAGAAAATGAGGGAGGAATCGGAGTAATTTCTTTTTTGAGATCACCGTGTTTAAAGCTGGCGAAGGAGATGCTGACCTGATGTCTTGACGTTCCCAAGGCAGAAAAAGCACAGCAGACTGGCCAGATGTGCATGAGGGGATAAAGTTTCCTGAAGTAGGTTGAAGGGGATGTACCTGTAATTCCAGGAAAGAAGCTTTTGTGATGCATTTTTAAGACATAAAAGATGAGAGGGAGGGAGGCGAGTCGGGAGGGAGGGACCCAGGTGAAACATCTGAAATAGGAGCTGCTTCCACATAATGTACCTTGTGAGAACCCTCATCTCCAGCACGGTGAGCTTGTAGGGGCTGAACACTGATGCTTGGAGGAGTTTGTGTCGCGTTGCTGCTCGTCTCATTAAAGCAGCACAAGCTGCTCGGTGTGGGCCAAAATGAAGCAGGGTCAAGTCTTGTGTTAGTATTGTAAATATATGGTTATTAGTGTATAAAATAATAAAAAAAAAAAACCGCTTTCTTCAGTGGGAACGGTGCAGTCTAATGGGTAAAGCAGGGTTGGGATCCTGACGCCCCGGCACTGCTATTGCAAGGAACAGCTGGTGTGCTTTGCAGGTGATTTGTACGTGAGAAAAAGTTGCTCTGAGAAGGGCTGGACCAAAACTTTTGGCGAACGCCATACTTTTCTTTCCCCTTTCCTTTGTTCTGAACTGTCTGGTATTGGATTCTGTTCCAACTGGAATGTAGCTCTGATCCTGCTTGCTAATTCTTGCAGCGTATCAGAGTACTGTGGGAAAAGCAGTCAGGGAGGGTAATATCTGTGCTGGTTTTGGGACTCGCGCTTCTCATTGCAGCGGGGCCTTTCTGAGTAACTCTGCGAGAGCGCTTCTTTACGGAAACCCCGTTTCCACTGCAGCCCAAGGGTGATGCGTAGTCACGGTCCTCATGATGGTGGCTTGAAGTGCCATGGGCTCGCAAGACTTCCTAAGCATAAACTGTGCGGGTCCTGAAGCATTCACCAGTAGCACAGGTTATTAAGCGCTTTCCTCGTGCTGAATCTCTTCACTGCCCCAGGCTGGCGTGCTCGATGGCACTAGGCACTAGCTAGAGATGCCTCCAGTGAAGCTTCCTCTCCTTGTTAATGTGCTAAAAATGGAGAGGATTGTGATCATTGTCTTTATTCCCAATTTTGCCAGTCTGCCGCATGAGGACTTTTAGACTCAGTGGCGACGATTCTTGTTAAGTCGTGCCAGCTGTGTTGGATTTTCTTGTACGCCGCCGTTTGCTCTTTGAACCCCTGTGAGCCGGCGTAGTCTGCGGGGCTCTGCGGAAAGGGATTCTACTGCCTGTCTGCAGCGCAAAAGGTGCTAGGGATGCATCTAGGCTGGTGATGGTAAAACAGGGGCTTGAAAGCTGCGTGGTGATAGGTAGAGGCACTGTGTTCTAATGCCTTAGTAATCTTCCCTGAGCATCTGGAGCCTAAGTCCCCTGGGCTGTGTCATCGTGTCGCGTGCGTGGGAAGGAGGTGAATATGTGTCTGAGGTTGCTGTTAAGCAGCGGGTACTTGCGGCGGCGTTCACGTGGCTGTTGTGACGTCAGGATGGGTAGCAGAAAAGGCTCGTGTACCCGGGAGGGCACTGGTGGTGGCAGAGGTGGCTTTGGAGGGCCGAGACACTCAGCTACACGTGTGCGTGTGTTTAGCTGTGATCTTGTTCCATTCTCTTGTGGGTTTCTGTGTCTCCCCGTTACCGTCACCTGACTGATCCAGGCCTGCAAATGTGTGAAATTCAGATGGATTGTGCCTGATTTTGTGTATTTGCCTGTGTACCTCTAGTGAGGTGAAACAAAGGTGCATTAACGATGGAAAGTTATTTAGTGCTGCGTGGAATTAATTGCTTCTAATGACTGCTTGCATCCATCTGGTTTTATGGTGGACGACAAATCCCTTCATTGGGCCTGCTCCTTAGACATCCTGTAAATCGCCGCAGCACTCTGGCACCTCCCATCTTGAGCCCCCGTTAGTGAGGCTGCATTTTCCTAGCCTTCTCTAACAAAGAGTGGGGGTGGCTAGGATGCAGAGAGACTCAAGTGGAATCCGTGCTTGGGAATGCAATGGAAATGACCCCTTTTGTGTTCCGTTGGGAGAAACTCCAAAGTGACTGTTGGATTTGGGTGGAGAAGCCTGGGGGAAAGGTTTTGGACTCCTGGTGCAGCCCCACAGTTGCTGGTGAGGAGGATTTAACAGGTGAACTCCCCAACATAGAATCATACAATCATGGAATGGTTTGGGTCAGAAGGGACCTTAATGCCTATCCAGTTCCGCCCCTGCCGTGGGCGTTGTAACAGCTGTGATGAATGCCACGGTCCGGCAGGAACTGCGGTGCCCAGGGCACTGACCCGTGGTAGCCAGATGAGGTGCGGAGTAATACACGGCTGCCGTTAGGCTGGCAGTGGGCCGTGTTCGTCTCTTGGCATGCAGTGCCCCTTGTTCTGTCAGGATTTCTCCTAGCGGGCAGCGTTGGTCTGTCTTCTTGCGGAGGACTGTTGTGACGGGCGTAAACTGTGCCTTGTTTCCTCCGTCTGCCCCTTCCTCTCTTGTGTGCGCGTGTGTGTCAGTAGGGGTATCAGTTCTGGTATCCAGCCTGAACCTCCCCTGCTGGAGCTTGAGGCCATTCCCCCCGTGTCCTGTCACGTGGGAGAAGAGCCCAGCTCCCTCCTCTCCACAGCCTCCCCTCAGGGAGTTGTAGAGAGCAATGAGGTCTCCCCTCAGCCCCCTCTTCTCCAGGCTTAACACCCCCAGTTTTCCCTCAGCCGCTCCTCATCAGGCCTGTTCTCCAGCCCCTTCCCCAGCTTCGTTGCTCCTCTCTGGACTCGCTCCAGAGCCTCAACATCCTTCTTGTGGTGAGGGGCCCACAGCTGAACACAGTACATGAGGTGCGGGCATTTGTCCCATCGGCGTCTCTTTGGGGCGCTCTGTCCTCTAAGGGAAGAGCGGAATTCCAAGCTGACTGCAAATGAAGTGCTCGCTTTTGTGACAACTGTAACATCATGTGCTCAAGTCAAACACCATAGGGGTAAATGAAGCACTTGCTTACGAATAAGCGAAGGCTTTGACCCTTGCCTGCAGCTCCTATTTCCAGGGCATTGGAGCTTCCAGCACGGAAGGCAAGGGACCCCGCAGGAGCGTCAGTCTTGGATAGAAACCCCTCTGCTACATTCCTGGCTACTCTTACTGGCTTTCTCATCTCTGGACTCCCAGGTTCCTGCTCTCTGGGCACTCACAGCAGCCTGCAACACACTCGACTAGGAAGTTTGTCCTGTTGGAATCCTGAGGTCAGCTTCCAGCGTGTGATAGGAGCAGAGAAAGGCCTAACCAGGATTTGCTTTTGGGGTTTTTAAATACTCGGGGCTTTGGCAGCCACCACCAGGAGAATGAGGACTTGTTTTGCAGCCACCACCAGGAGACTGAGGACTTGTTGATGTGGTTTGGGAGCTGTTTAGCTGTGCTGTTGTTACTCCAGCAGCGGGTGCATACAGCATGGAACTCCCAAGTGTCCCCTGCAATGAGGACAGACTGATAATTAAGTGCCTCCGCTGCCCTGGCTCTACGTTCTTGTGAAGAGAGATGACAGCTGATAGCAAGGGCCGGCGGCTGCAGAGGAGGAAGAAAAGGAAAAGAACACAGGAAGGTTGGAAACACTGAAAAAAACCGAAAAGGACTTGAAATGGGAAATGCGTGACCAGTTTACTTGGGTTTCGTAACCTGCCCCGTGGACTGCACCTCGGCAGCACCGATTTGCTGGCTCGTCTGGAATTGCTGCAGGCACAGACATCAAGTAAAGACCCAAGAATCCTAAGTGCAGCTCTGATCTCCTTCGAGTGGATGAGAAGCTGAGAGGTTGCTACGTCTCTGCAAGACTCCACAGGGGCCAAAAGGCTGTGTTGGGACAGACGGCTTGAAGCTGGTGTTAGCAGCCAATAGCATCTTGGCTGGCATCACGAACGGCATGGCCAGCGGGTCCAGAGAGGTTCTCCCTCTGTACTGAGCACTGGTGAGACCGCACCTGGAATCCTGTGTTCAGTCCTGAGCACCTCACCGCAAGAAGGGTGTTGAGGCTCTGGAGGGAGTCCAGAGAAGAGCGACGAGGCTGGGGAAGGGGCTGGAGAACAGGCCTGGCGAGGAGCGGCTGAGGGGAACCTGGGGTTGTTTAGCCTGGAGAAGAGGGGGCTGAGGGGAGACCTTACCGCTCTCTGCGACTCCCTGAGGGGAGGTTGTGGAGAGGAGGGAGCTGGGCTCTTCTCCCACGTGACAGGACAAGGGGGAATGGCCTTAAGCTCCGACAGGGGAGGTTCAGAATGGACGTCAGAAAGAAATTTTCCATGGAAAGGGTCATTGGGCCCTGGAGCAGGCTGCCCAGGGAGGTGATCGAGTCCCTATCCCTGGAGGTGTTTAAAAGGTGGGTAGGTGAGGTGCTGAGGGATATGGTTTAGTGGTAGACGGGAATGGTTGGACTCGGTGGATCCAAGAGGTCTTTTCCAACCTGGTGATGTTAACGATTCTGTGACTTGAAAGATTTGGGGCTCCCGGCCAGGCTGCAGAACCACGTGGCTTGCGTGCCCGTGAGACGGCACCGTTCAGAGAGTCCTCTGGTTGTGCCCTGCTGCTCTGTTTATCCGTCTCTCTGTCTGCATGCAGAAGTATAAGGTTTTCTTTTCCATCCTGGCCTAGGAGGATCGTTAAGGCTATACGGAGGGAAAAGCTTGTGCTTTGACTGCTGGATTGGTTGTGAGGTGCTGAGCACTTGGGAAAATCAACTATTTAGCTGCCTGACTTGAAGATGTATACCGGGGAAGGTGCCCGTGGGCTGAGTAGGCGTCATATATTGATCCCTTACCCCAGAGCAAGGTGAATAGCTGGGGCAGCAAAGGTTTGCCGGTATTGCTGCAGCTTCTGCATCTCAGTTTTTCCTGCCGAGCTCATTCTCCCAGCCAAAAGCGTTCAATATTAACATCCCTCCCAGGCTGCTGGATTTAGCGGAGCTCTGCAGTTGCATTTTTTCCCCTTCCTGCCTGCCTGCCTGCCTGCCTGCCTGCCTGCCAGGCAGTCTGGGCTTTTGGAGTGAATTCCTCGGCTTCTGCGTGTGGTGCGTCTGAGATTGCTGCCTGCACTGATGCGCTGTCCCCATCCCCTTCTCCCGTTACGTGCGTTTGCAGTTTAGTAATTGCATGTGGGTGGTGGACTCGGTGCCAAAGCCCTGTGCATCCAGAGTCATTCGGTGGAGGAGTCCATTATGATCGTGGCTGGCAGTGATCAATTCCCTGTGATGGTGGCAGCTCACAGCAGCCTCCTCTCGTAACGGCGTTCTGCTCTTGTTGGCAGGCATCCCTGGGCAGGAGACGCTGCCCCGAAATGGCAGAAATGAGGAGAACAATAGCCAGACGAGCTGGGGAGGCCAGAAAATGAGGGAGGAATCGGAGTAATTTCTTTTTTGAGATCACCGTGTTTAAAGCTGGCGAAGGAGATGCTGACCTGATGTCTTGACGTTCCCAAGGCAGAAAAAGCACAGCAGACTGGCCAGATGTGCATGAGGGGATAAAGTTTCCTGAAGTAGGTTGAAGGGGATGTACCTGTAATTCCAGGAAAGAAGCTTTTGTGATGCATTTTTAAGACATAAAAGATGAGAGGGAGGGAGGCGAGTCGGGAGGGAGGGACCCAGGTGAAACATCTGAAATAGGAGCTGCTTCCACATAATGTACCTTGTGAGAACCCTCATCTCCAGCACGGTGAGCTTGTAGGGGCTGAACACTGATGCTTGGAGGAGTTTGTGTCGCGTTGCTGCTCGTCTCATTAAAGCAGCACAAGCTGCTCGGTGTGGGCCAAAATGAAGCAGGGTCAAGTCTTGTGTTAGTATTGTAAATATATGGTTATTAGTGTATAAAATAATAAAAAAAAAAAACCGCTTTCTTCAGTGGGAACGGTGCAGTCTAATGGGTAAAGCAGGGTTGGGATCCTGACGCCCCGGCACTGCTATTGCAAGGAACTGCTGGTGTGCTTTGCAGGTGATTTGTACGTGAGAAAAAGTTGCTCTGAGAAGGGCTGGACCAAAACTTTTGGCGAACGCCATACTTTTCTTTCCCCTTTCCTTTGTTCTGAACTGTCTGGTATTGGATTCTGTTCCAACTGGAATGTAGCTCTGATCCTGCTTGCTAATTCTTGCAGCGTATCAGAGTACTGTGGGAAAAGCAGTCAGGGAGGGTAATATCTGTGCTGGTTTTGGGACTCGCGCTTCTCATTGCAGCGGGGCCTTTCTGAGTAACTCTGCGAGAGCGCTTCTTTACGGAAACCCCGTTTCCACTGCAGCCCAAGGGTGATGCGTAGTCACGGTCCTCATGATGGTGGCTTGAAGTGCCATGGGCTCGCAAGACTTCCTAAGCATAAACTGTGCGGGTCCTGAAGCATTCAGCAGTAGCACAGGTTATTAAGCGCTTTCCTCGTGCTGAATCTCTTCACTGCCCCAGGCTGGCGTGCTCGATGGCACTAGGCACTAGCTAGAGATGCCTCCAGTGAAGCTTCCTCTCCTTGTTAATGTGCTAAAAATGGAGAGGATTGTGATCATTGTCTTTATTCCCAATTTTGCCAGTCTGCCGCATGAGGACTTTTAGACTCAGTGGCGACGATTCTTGTTAAGTCGTGCCAGCTGTGTTGGATTTTCTTGTACGCCGCCGTTTGCTCTTTGAACCCCTGTGAGCCGGCGTAGTCTGCGGGGCTCTGCGGAAAGGGATTCTACTGCCTGTCTGCAGCGCAAAAGGTGCTAGGGATGCATCTAGGCTGGTGATGGTAAAACAGGGGCTTGAAAGCTGCGTGGTGATAGGTAGAGGCACTGTGTTCTAATGCCTTAGTAATCTTCCCTGAGCATCTGGAGCCTAAGTCCCCTGGGCTGTGTCATCGTGTCGCGTGCGTGGGAAGGAGGTGAATATGTGTCTGAGGTTGCTGTTAAGCAGCGGGTACTTGCGGCGGCGTTCACGTGGCTGTTGTGACGTCAGGATGGGTAGCAGAAAAGGCTCGTGTACCCGGGAGGGCACTGGTGGTGGCAGAGGTGGCTTTGGAGGGCCGAGACACTCAGCTACACGTGTGCGTGTGTTTAGCTGTGATCTTGTTCCATTCTCTTGTGGGTTTCTGTGTCTCCCCGTTACCGTCACCTGACTGATCCAGGCCTGCAAATGTGTGAAATTCAGATGGATTGTGCCTGATTTTGTGTATTTGCCTGTGTACCTCTAGTGAGGTGAAACAAAGGTGCATTAACGATGGAAAGTTATTTAGTGCTGCGTGGAATTAATTGCTTCTAATGACTGCTTGCATCCATCTGGTTTTATGGTGGACGACAAATCCCTTCATTGGGCCTGCTCCTTAGACATCCTGTAAATCGCCGCAGCACTCTGGCACCTCCCATCTTGAGCCCCCGTTAGTGAGGCTGCATTTTCCTAGCCTTCTCTAACAAAGAGTGGGGGTGGCTAGGATGCAGAGAGACTCAAGTGGAATCCGTGCTTGGGAATGCAATGGAAATGACCCCTTTTGTGTTCCGTTGGGAGAAACTCCAAAGTGACTGTTGGATTTGGGTGGAGAAGCCTGGGGGAAAGGTTTTGGACTCCTGGTGCAGCCCCACAGTTGCTGGTGAGGAGGATTTAACAGGTGAACTCCCCAACATAGAATCATACAATCATGGAATGGTTTGGGTCAGAAGGGACCTTAATGCCTATCCAGTTCCGCCCCTGCCGTGGGCGTTGTAACAGCTGTGATGAATGCCACGGTCCGGCAGGAACTGCGGTGCCCAGGGCACTGACCCGTGGTAGCCAGATGAGGTGCGGAGTAATACACGGCTGCCGTTAGGCTGGCAGTGGGCCGTGTTCGTCTCTTGGCATGCAGTGCCCCTTGTTCTGTCAGGATTTCTCCTAGCGGGCAGCGTTGGTCTGTCTTCTTGCGGAGGACTGTTGTGACGGGCGTAAACTGTGCCTTGTTTCCTCCGTCTGCCCCTTCCTCTCTTGTGTGCGCGTGTGTGTCAGTAGGGGTATCAGTTCTGGTATCCAGCCTGAACCTCCCCTGCTGGAGCTTGAGGCCATTCCCCCCCCCCCCCGTGTCCTGTCACGTGGCAGAAGAGCCCAGCTCCCTCCTCTCCACAGCCTCCCCTCAGGGAGTTGTAGAGAGCAATGAGGTCTCCCCTCAGCCCCCTCTTCTCCAGGCTTAACACCCCCAGTTTTCCCTCAGCCGCTCCTCATCAGGCCTGTTCTCCAGCCCCTTCCCCAGCTTCGTTGCTCCTCTCTGGACTCGCTCCAGAGCCTCAACATCCTTCTTGTGGTGAGGGGCCCACAGCTGAACACAGTATATGAGGTGCGGGCATTTGTCCCATCGGCGTCTCTTTGGGGCGCTCTGTCTTCTAAGGGAAGAGTGGAATTCCAAGCTGACTGCAAATGAAGTGCTCGCTTTTGTGACAACTGTAACATCATGTGCTCAAGTCAAACACCATAGGGGTAAATGAAGCACTTCCTTACGAATAAGCGAAGGCTTTGACCCTTGCCTGCAGCTCCTATTTCCAGGGCATTGGAGCTTCCAGCACGGAAGGCAAGGGACCCCCGCAGGAGCGTCAGTCTTGGATAGAAACCCCTCTGCTACATTCCTGGCTACTCTTACTGGCTTTCTCATCTCTGGACTCCCAGGTTCCTGCTCTCTGGGCACTCACAGCAGCCTGCAACACACTCGACTAGGAAGTTTGTCCTGTTGGAATCCTGAGGTCAGCTTCCAGCGTGTGATAGGAGCAGAGAAAGGCCTAACCAGGATTTGCTTTTGGGGTTTTTAAATACTCGGGGCTTTGGCAGCCACCACCAGGAGAATGAGGACTTGTTTTGCAGCCACCACCAGGAGACTGAGGACTTGTTGATGTGGTTTGGGAGCTGTTTAGCTGTGCTGTTGTTACTCCAGCAGCGGGTGCATACAGCATGGAACTCCAAGTGTCCCCTGCAATGAGGACAGACTGATAATTAAGTGCCTCCTCTGCCCTGGCTCTATGTTCTTGTGAAGAGAGATGACAGCTGACAGCAAGGGCCGGCGGCTGCAGAGGAGGAAGAAAAGGAAAAGAACACAGGAAGGTTGGAAACACTGAAAAAAACCGAAAAGGACTTGAAATGGGAAATGCGTGACCCGTTTACTTGGGTTTCGTAACCTGCCCCGTGGACTGCACCTCGGCAGCTCCGATTTGCTGGCTCGCCTGGAATTGCTGCAGGCACAGACATCAAGTAAAGACCCAAGAATCCTAAATGCAGCTGTGATCTCCTTCGAGTGGATGAGAAGCTGAGAGGTTGCTACGTCTCTGCAAGACTCCACAGGG